>ML803205.1:180670-191549 GCA_009831015.1 Picea engelmannii | reverse complement strand
AACAACAAAAATGGGTGACTAAGCTCTTTGGATATGATTATGAGATCATTTACAAGAAGGGCAAAGACAATGTCGTGGCGGATGCACTGTCCCGGAAATATGAAGACGAAGGATCCCTTTTTTCTCTTTCCTTCATTGTACCTAATTGGCTCCAAGCTGTGCGCGAGGAATGGCTTCAAGATCCCCAAAGTTCACATATGATCCAGCTACTGCAGAACAAGGCTCTGGCTCCCCTAGGGTACTCCTGGCTCTAGGATGAGCTTCGATACAAAGGTCACTTGTATTTAAGTAAAAAATCCCAGCTCAAATCCACAGTGCTTTCTGAGCTTCATGCTACACCCACATCGGGGCACTCAGGGTTCACCAAAACATATGACTGAGTCAAACATTCTTTTTTCTGGGATGGTATGAAACATGAAATCCGTAAGTTTGTTGCTGAATGTGAGGTGTGTCAATGCAACAAGGGAGAAACAGTCAAATCGCCAGGCACCCTCCAACTGATTCCGATTCCCCTTGCCATTTGGAAGGATATCTCTATGGACTTTATCACAGGCTTACCCAAATTGGGGAATAAATCAATCATAATGGTGGTGGTGGATCGCCTTTCCAAGTATGCTCATTTTTGCACTCTTCCCCACCCATTTACTGCATCCACGGTGGCTCAAATTTTCATGGACCAGGTCTTCAAGCTGCATGGCATGCACACTCTATTGTTTCCGATCGAGACCCAACTTTCACAAGCAATTTTTGGCAAGAATTGTTTAAGCTACAAGACACACAATTGCATCTCAGCTTATCATATCATCCCCAAACGGATGGTCAAACAGAAGTTGTCAACAAATGTTTGGAAACATATCTGAGGTGTTTTTACTCTGAAAAACAACACCAGTGGGCTCAATGGTTACCCCTCACCGAATGGTGGTACAACACTACATACCATACAACCACTCACATGACTCCTTTTGAAGCAGTATATGGGCAGAAGCCACCTTCCGTTCTCTCCTACTTACCGGGTACCTCGAAGGTCCAGGCGGTTGACCAAACACTTACAGTTCAAGAGGATATCCTTCGTACCCTTAAAGAGAACCTGGTCATGGCACAAAATAGAATGAAATAGCAAGCAGATCAAGGTCGCTCAGAATGTCAATTTGCAGAAGGAGACCAGGTGTTTCTGAGACTGCAACCATATAAGCAAACTTCCCTCAAGGCCGAGCAGTGTTATAAGCTAGCACCCAAATTCTATGGCCCTTACACAGTTCTCAAGCATGTGGGACAAGTTGCATATTAGTTAGCTCTGCCCAGTCAGTCGAAGCTACATCCTGTTTTTCATGTTTCATGCTTGAAGAAGGTGATTGGAACCAGGTGCCAAATTCAAACCAACCTCCCAGAGTTAACTAAAGAAGGATCCATTTGGCTACAACCAGAAGCAGTTTTGGACCAGCGTGAGCGTCGCATGCGTCAGAGAACCATCAAGGAAGTGCTAGTACAGTGTAAAGATATGACTCCAACAGATGCCACTTGGGAACCAACTACCATTTTGCAGCAGTTTCCACATCTCAAGCCATGAGGACAAGGCTGTTTTTAAGGGGGCGGACATGTTAAGGTCCTAACCCGCACATAGGTAGATCAATGTATTCAGATGTAATAAAGGTCAATATTAATAAGGCCTTTCAATAAAATAGAATAAGGAAGATGTAAGAAGACCTAATAGAAGCTTCATCTTCTAGAATGATCTTCCTCTAGATGCTTCTCTTAATAGACATATTTAGTATAAATAAGGGGCGAGGGTATGTGAAACCTAGCTTGGAGATTATTGTAACAGAGCGCTGCTTTATTGGAGGTTGCTCCCTTGAAGAGGCCTGTGAACATTGCTTTCTAAATCAAAGTGCTTTTCTATTTCTATTTCATATATCATTTCTGTGTATTGTGAAGATTATGCTGGATATTTTACTGTTATTCTGCCATTTCTAGCATTTTATTTCTGTTCTGCATATTTTATATATTTGGTATCTTACATATTAACCATGCACAGTTGATCCAAATGGATCTAAAAAAGACAAAAATTCAAATTTCTTAGATTCAGATGAAATAAACGCCATCACATAGTGCTCGTCGTGTTGATTCCGACAATGTATTATTTTTCAAAAATGGACTTCGTATGGCGAAGATATCATGTTTTGAAGTTTTTCCAAAATAAACAAAAAGTCAAAGTCAACAGGTCAAAGTCAACAGGTCAAATTCAACTGATGACGTCAACATGACACATGACAGCCTCTGAGCGTGACACGTGTTAGGTGGATTCGACATTTTTGGGTGCTGATGTGGCGATGATGTGGACTATATGGATTGACACGTGGTAGTTCGTACGATGACGTCATCATGACATGTGGCATCCTCTAAGCGTGACACGTGTCAGGTGGATTCGACATTTTTTGGTGTTGATGTGGCGATGATGTGGATTGTATGGACTGAAACTTGGTAGTCTGTATGATGACATGGATGTATGGATGACACGTGGCAGGTTTTGGCTAGCTGACGTGGTAGTACGGAGGTTGACATGGCAACTGATTGGGCAGGTTGACGTGGAAGTACGAATGTTGATGTGGTGACTAACGTGGCAGGTTGACGTGGCTTGGGACAATCAGGGGGTGACACATGGCCCAATTAGAGGGGGTCACATGGCAGCCCAAATTTTCCCAATGTGGGTTAGGTCAAATTTTAAGGGCCTGGTCACAAGGGGGCCATATGACCCGAGGCCCATAGTTCAGGGGCTAGGCGCAATACCTGGCCACATGGGGTGCCATATGACTAGGAGCCCAGGATTTGGGGGTCGCATGCAAGTTGTGCTAAATCTGGCAGATTTGGCCAAATTTAGAGGATTTTACCAAATTTGGGCTTGATTTTGGTGGATTTTTGCCTAGAAAATGGGATCTGAACCCAAAAAGAGCCCAGAAAGAGGGGGGAAGTTGGGATTTTGAACCCAACTAACATTATATATAAACCAGGTCTATTTACATCCATGTACAAGTTCAAAACAATAAAATGATGAAGAATTTGTGAAGTTCAAGCCATTTTTATGTAGGGAAGCCATCGAGGAAGCGAGCTTTGGAGGCCATTTCTGGGAGTTCTGCTCCATCTTTTTCAGTGTTGTTTGTTGCATCAAGTTCCTGAGATAGAGCATAACACAAAAGAGTCTATCATAGATCAAATTGATGTAATTTTGATACATGTTTTAAGCATTGAAGATTAATAATAAGCCTCTCATTGAAGACAAATGCCCAGTGATGTAGGCAGATTTGTGCCGAACTCCATTACCAATATTTGGCATTATGGTTTGTTGTTCTTATAGTCTATTTCTATTCTGATTTATTTATAATCGCTGCATAGTTATTCCATTAAGCATCTTCTTCTTCTCTTTAAATCCTAAATGGTAAAATAACTCATGCATAAACTTAACCATAGTCATTTAAAAGATCATTTTTGGATCAAGTGGTATCCGAGCAGGTTGGCATTTGGTTGTTTTGAGTATGCATGATTACTAGGGAAAAGTTAAGTCGTGTTGAAGGAGAGATTTTAGAAGGAGATCCTAAGATTGGATCAAGAAAGAGGACATCTCAAAGTGAGAAGATGGCATCAGAAGAATGACTTTCTCAAAACGAAAGAGAGTTTCAAAAAACTTTCTTTTCCATGTCGGAGATGGTAAAAGTATTATATGATGATTACTTGGAATGAAAGAGATTTGTTCAAGGAGAATATTCAAAGAAAGACAAAAGTGAAGAAGGAGAGGACCCTCCAAAACCTCCTCCTTCACCTCCTTCATCTCGATCTTCTTCTTCATCTTCAAGTACAAGTTCAAATCCTACTTCTAACACTACTTATACAAGAAATCATTCTCATTCTCATAAACATAAGCCTGATATGAAATTACTTAAACTTGATGTAAAATTTGTTTTTCCTATGTATTATGGCGAAGTTAATGCTGAGAAACTTGATAACTGGGTTAGACAAATGGAGGTATATTGTAATGTGCAGCAAATCAAAGATGATACAACCAAAATTAGATTGACATCGCTTCGTCTTGAAGGCACAACTCTCATTTGGTGGCAAAGTAAGATGCAACATGGAACTCAATAAGTTGGTAAGATTTTTCCATCATGGAATGATTTTATTTTCGCACTTAGAAAATAGTTCTATCCATTGGGATATAAGAAAAAGGCTTTAATTGAATGGCAAAGTCTTGAGTTAAGAAAAGGACAATCGGTCCAGGAATATACAAATGAATTTCGTAAGATGGATTTGATGTTAGATGTTCCATTGACTACACAAGAAACTCTTATGAAGTATATGGGAGGTTTTCTTGCTTATATTCGTAATAATGTATTTATGTTTGGACCTAATTATCTTGATGAGGTTTCTGTTCTAGCAACATATATTGAAACAAAAAAAACTGGAGTTAGTGTATCAGAGGAATCATCTTCAAAGAAAGAAGGAAACGGAAAAGAGAATTCAAAGAGAACAAACTCAGTCAGAGTAAAGGATTTGAAGCTCTCTTGCAAACATTACAATAAAGAAGGGCACGATGAAGGACATTGCTAGCAACTGCACCCAGAGAAGAAACCAAAGTGGTTCAAAGAGAAGAAAAGGAAGCAAAAAGTTGCAGCAACAACACAACCGACATACTTGGGATCAAATTTAGGTGATGAGTCTAAAAGTACAACAATTGGTTTGTCAAGAGATAATTACAAAGATAGATGCAAATTGTTTCATATAAGGGTCATAATGAAACATACTAAGATCAATACATTGTTAGATAGTGGATCTCAATCTAACTTAATTTCAGAGGAAGTGGTTAAACAATTGGGATTGACAACTAATTTACATCATAAACCTTACTCACTTAAATGGATGATCAACAATCATAAATTGCCCATAACAAAACAATGCACTTTAAGGTTTTCAATTTCATCAAAGTTTGTGGATGAGGTAACATGTGATGTGTTGCCACTAAATGAATGTGGAATGGTCTTAGGAATCCCTTATTTATATGTTTGCAAATCAATCTTCTTCATGGAACATAATCAATATCACTTGTTTAAGAAGGGAACTGAATATGTTGTACATGTTCATCATATTAAAGAAAATCAAAATCTACTAAGGATGGAACAATTAAGAAAGGTAGCATATGCAAGAGACATATCTATATTTGTGCCAAGTAAAACAATTGATCTTAAGCATGAACATGAGATGGTTGTAGGATGTGAGTTCAATCATACTTTGTTTCAAGATAAGTTAATGTCGTGCAAGCCCATCAAACATATTGATTCATTTCCGGTCATATTTATGATATTTTTGCTGCTAATGTTTTCTACATGGATGGTAGTGGATTCAGTAAGATGTGAACGAGTTCAAATGGATAACAATATGATTTCAGTTGTCATGGTTATTATAAAATTGATTGTGATGCGATAGGTGCACAAGGCAGAGTTTAAAGACAAAGGACAAGTGGGGAGGCCTATCTCGCACTTGATGTCTAGTTAATATCCTTTTGGAGAACCAAAAGGTCTCAGTGGGGAGGTGTGATCCAAATGGATCCAAAAATGCCAAAAATTCAAATTTCTTGGATTAAGATGAAACCAACACCATCGCATAGTGCTTGTCGTGCCGATTCCAACAATATATTCTTTTTCGAAAATGGACTTCGTATGGCGAAGATATCACGTTCTGAAGTTTGTCCAAAACAACAAAAAATTCAAAGTCAACAGGTCAAAGTGAACTGATGATGTTAGCAGTATACTTGATGACGTCATGCTGACATCAACATGACATGTGGAAGCCTTTGAGCATGACACATGTCAAGTGGATTTGACATTTTTGGGAGCTGATGTGGTGATGATGTGGACTGTATGGATTGACACATGGCAGTTCGTACGATGATGTGGCAGTCTATATGATGACATGGATGTACAGATGACACGTGGTCGGTTTTGGCTGGCTAATGTGGTAGTACAAATGATGATGTGGCAGCTGATTGGGTAAGATGATGTGGTAGTATGGATGCTAACGTGGTAGTTGACTGGGCAGGTTAACGTGGCAAGTTGATGTTGCTCAGGCCAATCAGGGGTTGACACATGGCCCAATCAAAGGGAACCATGTGGCAGTCCGAATTTGCCCAATGTGGGCTAGGTCGAATTTTAAGGGCCTGGTCATAACGGGGCCATATGACCCGGGGCTTGGAGTTCAGGGGTTGGGCGCAACACATGGCCACATGGGGAACCATATGACCAGGAGCCAAGTATTTGGAGGTTGCATGCCAGTTGTGCTAAATCTGGCGGATTTGGCCAAATTTGGAGGATTTTACCAAATTTGGGCTTGATTTTAGTGGATTTTTTCCTAGAAAATGGGATCTGAGCCCAAAAAGAGCCCAGAAAGAGGGGGGAAGTTGGGATTTCGACCCCTAACTAAAATTCTGTATAAATCAGGTTTGTTTACAACCATGTACAGGTTCAAAACAACAAAATGATGAAGAATTTGTGAAGTTCAAGCCATTTTTATGTAGGGAAGCCATTAAGGAAGTGAGATTTGGAGGTCATTTCCGAGAGTTCTACTCCATCTTTTTCAGTGTTGTTTGTTGCATCAGGTTCCTGAGACAGAGAAGAACACACCATAGTCTATCATAGACCAAATTGATGTAATTTTTATACATGTTTTAAACATTGAAGATTAATAAGAAGCCTCCCACTGAAGACAAAGGCCCATAAGCGTAGGCAAATTTGTGCCGAACTCCGTTATCAATCTTTGGCGTTATGGTTTTCTGTTCTTACAATCTATTTTCTGTTATGATTTCCTTATAATGGTTTCACAATTATTCCATTAATCACCTTATTATTCTCTTTAAATCCTAAATAGTAAAATAACTCATGCATAAAATTAACCATAGTCATTTAAAAGATCCTTTTCATATCAACAATAGACACAAGAACACAACAAAAGAACATAAGAGTTTATCCTAGGAAACCCAAACTTGGGAGAAAAACCAACAACCTTTCTCTAGAAGAATTCAGTCAAAGATATTACCAGTACATCACCATCAATAACCAAAATACCATACATAGAAGTTCCTTCCCAAGGATAGCATCACCAAGACCTAGCTCCTCAATAATATGACCAAGAATAACCAAGAAAGAGATTTTCCAAGTGTGGCACACTCTCCAAGACAACCAATAATCCCAAAATAGAGAAACTTACCAGAACTGCAACTGCAACTGACTTGTGTGCACTACAAAAAGGAGAACTATCTTCCTATCCAAATGAAATGAGCCAGTCTTGTATTTATACGAATCTGGGCACTGGTTTGGGGCCAACTTCTTATTTCTGGTCTTTAGTTTTTTTATTATTCCCCTGTGGGGCTGACTTGTCTTCCTGGGTCTTCAACTTATTCATAGGGATTTTGTAATGGTGTAGATAGGTCTTCTTGTACTTTCTTGTGGATAATGACTGCCTGAAGTTGCAAATATCCAACACTTCCTCTCAACAAGGGAGGCATTCTCCATACCTGGATTTTTTCTATCATAGAAAGGTTGTCTTCATGAGCCATGTTGATGTGCCATATCTGCACATGCATTCCATCCTAGAATATGCATGTGATAGCATATCGAGTCCATCCACTGCTTGATTGGAGAAGAAATACACCTAGGCCATTCACTACTAGAAGAGCCCTGTGAGTGAATGGATCATTACCCTTGATCATATCAGCACTAGCATAGCCCCGTACATGACCATTCTAGGATAATATATTCCTAATGCTTATATGGGCCACCCACCACTAGCAAAGCCCCATGGATGAGTGAATCATTCTCCTTTGTTCATATCGTCACTAACATAGCCCCATGCATGATCAATCTAGGAAGAATGTCTGCCCGAACTTGGAGAACATCAACATACCTAGGCCATTCACCACTAGCAGAGCCCCACGAGTGAATGAATCATTCTCCCTTAGTCATATCAACACTAGCATAGCCTTGTGCATGACCAATCTGGTAGAACGTCTTCCTGATGCTATCAACATGCTTGGGCTATTCACCACTAGTTGAGCCTCGTGAATGAATTAATCATTCTCCCTTGGTCATATCAACACTAGCATAGCTCCGTGCATGACCAATTTGGGAGAATGTCTGCCCGATGTTGAAACATCAATTCTCATCACAAGCCAAATCAACATGGCTAATCCTGTGTATCATCCTCCTCATCTAAATCAACATGGCCACTCTGGGAGGATATCTGCAATATGCTCATCTATGGATAAGTAGTGGAGCTTCATTGTTCCCTTTTGTACCATGTCTTGGATGAAGTCCTGCAAGAATATTATGAAGTTGCACCACTTCATGACTTGCGACACTGGCTGTGACTTACTCCATCTTTGTTGTACTGAGTTCTACAAAATTCTGCTTCCATCTTATCCCATAAATCGTAATTGATTCCAAGATGAAGTAGCACCCTGAGGTGCTCAATCTATCTGCTGCACTCCCTTCTCAATCAAAATATGTATATCTTTGTAACCTCACTTCATCACCTAAGAAAAATCATATCCAATTGTACCATGCTTCACTGCCACCCACTGGAACTTACTTGGCTTCAATCAAATACTGGCTCAAGGTGCTCACTACAAAGAAAATATCTGGCTTGGCATTAACCAAGTACATCAAGGATCCAATCTACTGCATATCTCATCTGATCTCATTGCATCTCTAATCCCAAGAGTACATCCGAAAAATATCCTCTATCTCAAACTTTGAGGCCAACTCCCTCTGTCACTGGAGTAATTCCTGTTGTCCAGTCTGCCTCACTAGCTTCTCCCTCTGTGACTGAGACAAAATCCATACCTGACTGGCAGCCTCTTCTGTCACTGTAGAAATATCACATCTTCTAGAAGCCTCTTTTCTCTGAAGCTTCTGTCTAGCCTCCTCAACTCATGACACCTATCTTAAAGTCCTGGGAGATGTCTCTCTCCCACCTGGATCTTGGGGGGGGAGACTCCCTCTGAATAATTGACTCTCTCTGATATCAGGCTCACTCCGAGTCTGTACATTCTTGGTTAAAACCAAGCTTATCAAGTATCCATCAATTTTTGAGTACCATGCTCCCTCTGAAACATGACTCCCTTTGAGTCTTTATAATCTCAGGAGCCATCTTCTCCCTCTGCATCTTCTAAAGTCTAAAATCCAATGAACTGTCCCAAGAGGTTGCTCCTCCCTACTGGATCCTGAAGGATGAATCCCTTAGAAATCTAGCTTCCTCTAAATTGGTAGGAGGTGGGGCCGTCTTCCTCACCACTAGTGGAGCCATCTTCTCCTCCCTGTCAATCTCCATGTGGAACACTCTGTATCCCACAAAAGTATCCTTCTTTTCAGAAGATTCTAACTTTGTCTTCTTTGCCTTCAATATATGGATGTATATTGACATGTATACAACTCCATGTCTTGATAGCCTGTTCCATGTGTCAAACTAGAGACCATTTAATTTGTTTCCTCTTGCAACTATCACCATAGCTCCCTCTTAGAGCTATCACCTGTGACTTGCCCGGAACAATCACAATAACAAAAATAGCAGACAAGAACAATATTCTTATGATAAGGAAATAGGAACAAGAATAAAACATGGGAAACATGGACAACACTTTTCCATTGTTGTTGCCAATCATTCCTCTGTGGTAACCTGCCCAGAACAAAACAAGAATAAAAGATGAGCAACACTTTTCTAGTGTTGTGACCTCCATAGTAACCTGCCCGGGACAAAGAGAACAACCAAGAACATATCCTAGAGGAGATCAATTCGATCTTTCAAACAAGTGCATCATTAATACTAAATTGTGAGAATTTACATAATGATTATTGTACTAAAAATATTCAAGTGTCACTAAACATTTGATAACAAAAGGTACTCAACAATAATATAACTCTAAATACTGCTTTCCTGGTTACAATATTTATTTAAGATACAATAATATAAAAATATCAAACCTGATATGAAAACTTGGAGTCTTAATTGCTAGGGAGGGTGCACTATTCCTATGAATGCACTAGATCTAGGATCCCTTTGTCACTTCTTAGACAAATTTCCTTTTTCCAAGTGTACATCTCCTGTAAACACCCTCATGATATAACTTATATACAAGTGCATACCTATGAAATTCGTCGCACCATCCAACTTGTGTTCTAATCTCAAGGTTTTTGCAACTGGCAATTGGCAACAGACAACTGCAACTAGTGACTGACAACTACAATTGTAACTGGAAACTACAACTGGAAATTGCAACTGTAACTAGAAACTGCAACTGCAATTGCAACTGCAATTGTAACTAGCAACTGCAACTGGCAACTGTAACTGTGCAGTGGAAATACTTCAACTAGCTCTGATACCATGTTGGTGTTTTATGATTCTCATCTCTTGATAGTTATTGCCTTATGATTAATAACAAGATTCACTTTCATACATCAATTATCATAGAATAACTATACACTGAAAAATCTCAACTATAACAATGCAGTGGAAATAACAAGATCTAGAAATATTAACCATGCACAGTAGACACAAGAACACAAGAGTTTATTCTGGGAAACCCAAACTTGGGAGAAAACCCAACAACCTTTCTCTAGAAGAATTCAATCTAAGATATTACCAATACATCACCATCAATATCCAAAATACCATACAAAGAAGATCCTTCCCAAGGATAGCATCACCAAGACCTAGCTTCTCAATAATATGACTAAGAATAACCAAGCAAGAGCTTCTCCAAGTGTGGCGCATTCTCCAAGATAACCGGTAACCCAAAAATAACAAAACTTACCAGAACTACAACTGTAACTGCCTTGTGCGCACT
>ML803205.1:113429-133215 GCA_009831015.1 Picea engelmannii | reverse complement strand
ATTCTAAAAGAGCTCACCATTCCTCTTTCTGTACTCGAATCTCCACTGCAAAAGCTCCCACTAAACCCATGTTTATCACAAACCCAAGATAAAATTGATCTATCAAGACCGAGCCAAACCCTCAACAACAAAGGCATCCCTCTGAAGACAAAAACGAGCTCTGATACCACATGTAATTTTTAAACCTATGAAATAAAGAAATGCATATAGATTCTTAAGCAAAACAAAATTTAATCAATGGCTCATACACAGAGTACACAGATATTTTATACTAGAAACCCTCAACCGGGAAAACCTTTCTTATATTCATTATATCGAATTTCACCATTCACTATACAATATATACAATTTTTTTAGGTATTCTGTAGATAACAACACCCTAATCCCTAAAACATGGATTATTTTTAGAAAACCGCTAAAAATAGAAAAATCCGCTAAAAATAGCAAAAACCACCCAAAAAAAATATTTCGGGGCACTGCCCCGAACCCCGTCAGCCTTGGGCTACCGCCCGTTGCCAAACGCTGCACATAACCAAGGGGGAGGGAATACATACCCCCCCTGGGACCCCCCTAGGAAAGCGCCCGATGCACACGACACAAAAGAACACTACTAGAGGGATTGATAGACACAGTTGTCATATTTGATGCGCCCACACACACACATGCAAAGAATATAACACATACCCAACAAAATTTATGCTACTAGAATTATCTACCAGAATTTCTCCAAGGGTTGATGTCAATCACTAAGGGTTGACATCAATCTACAATATCACTCTTCAATGGTTGACATCAATGACAACCAACAATCCATACCAAATATCCATCAATCTAAGCCAACTTTCTGGCAATCTCCCCCTTTGGCATTGATGGAAACACTTATTCATGATAACATTCATGCTTATACTCCTCTTCAATGTTCCTATCTCTCCCCCTTTACATCAATGACAAAGGGTATCTCCCTTTGGGGCTGATCCCCTTGAATGAACTCTCCTTAGGGATGCTCCCCCTGTCTACATGCCTTTGTGCTCTCTCTCCAAGAATTTCTGTCCAACATCTGATAAATCTCTCCCCCTTTGTCATGACCGGAAAATGTATCTTTCCATCTGGGGTTGCTCCCCCTAACTGAACTGTCCTTGGGGATACTCCCCCTGACTGAACTCTTCCTGAAACTTATCTCCCAACCTTAATTGTCCTCTTTATGGTGCTTCCTCATGTAAATCTAAGACATATAAGATAAGCAATCAAAAGCATTCATTTGGGAGTAGAAATTACTCCGAGTCTCTGGGGAATATACTCAAAGGCTTCCCATGGAAGTGGTTTTGTAATTATGTCTTCCACTTGTTCTTTTGTGCCCACATATTCAACTATGATGTTTTTCTCTGCAACCTGTTCCCGTATAAAGTGATAATTGATTAGAATGTGCTTTGTTTTGGAGTGCATCACTGGGTTCTTTGAGATACTGATGGTGCTTGTATTATCACAATATATTGTAATGAGATCATCATACTCAACCTGTATATCTGTCAGAGTTTATTTCATCCATAGAACCTATGTACAACATGCCACTGCTACAATATACTCTGCCTCGACTGTAGATAAAGATACTGATGATGGTTTCTTGCTTAACCATTATACTAAACTCTCACCCAAGTAAAACGATGCTCCACTGGTGCTTCGTCGATCATCAATGCAACCTGCCCAATCTACATCTGTGTAGGTAATAAGTGATAGATCCTTTCCTTTGGGATACCATAATCCAAACTCTTATGTTCCTTTGAGATATCTGAAAATCACCTTCACTGCTAATACATGTGATTCCTTTGGTGCTGCTTGAAATCATGCCACCTTTCCAACTGCCTGCATTACATCTGGTCTAGAAGTTGTCACATATAGTAAGCTACCAAGCATTGACCTGTATTGCCTTTGCTCTATATACTTTGAATCATCATCTTTGCTCATCTTTCAATTAGTTTGCATAGGAGTGGTAACTAGTTTGCAACCTTCCATTCCAAACCTCTTTAAAATTTCTTTGATATACTTAGTTTGAGAAATAAAAATTCCTTGGTTTCTTTGACATATCTGAAGACCCGAAAAGAAGGATAGTTTTCCAACTAATGACATTTCAAATTCATTCTGCATATCCTTTGCAAATTTCTTGATGTAGAGGTTGTTATCTGCGCTTCCTTACCATAGTTCATAGGGAGTTTTGTCATTGTTGTTTCTGAGCATTACTCTGTTTTGAATGTGAACTGTTGCATGCAATGCATGTGTCCAAAAAATATCTGTCAATTTTGGAATCCATTAGCATTGTTCAAGCCATTTCCTGTGTAATTATCATCCATTATGATAATGTTCCTTTGTCTCTGAACCAATCTATGAATCCATTATATCGTCCACTGTCATATATTTTTCAAAACCTGCTAAGTGTTCTTACGAATCCATCTTTTTCCACACTGTCCAAGACTCTACTTGCACAACTGTCCATAACGCTGACCCATTTATCACTATACTATCATGAAGTCTTGATTAATCTATCAAGATGTACTTCTTTTAACTGACTTCTCTGAATATGTCTTCTCAAACTCTGCAAGCTTCTCGAAGGATGGTTCTTTGGTCTGTCACAACTATCACATAGACTCCCCCTATCTAATATTCATATTACCTGGGATTCTCTAAGCCGGATGAATTAGAACAATTCATTCTCTAATGTGTATTCATCATCATCTTCATTGGTAGATTCATCATCATCTTCATTGGTATATTCATTATCTCTCTGAGCTCAAAATTTTTTCTTTCTGTCCATGGATTCATCTTTCACTACAATGCCTGAAAATACAATCTCTTGAACCTGTTCCTTATTTACCTGTCCTTCCTTTATTTTAGTTATTTTTAAAACCTTTTTGTATCTGACATCTTTCTTTTTCTCTGTAGAATTTTCTTCATCTCATTTTATTGCCAATATTGCGATCTCTGGTACCTGGTCTTTGCTCACTTGTTCTTCCTTTATTATTATCCATACTTTCTTATATTTGATATCAGTGTTCTCTTTCATGGAAGTATCGATCATGCTTCTACAATCACCGAATATGTGTCCATAGTTATGAAATTTGTAACACTCAATGTTACGTGCGGCCACACAGACACTTCTTGCTTGAACATTTCTTTTATAATCCCTGCAATTTGTAACCTTATGTCCAAAATTAGTACAATAAAAACAATGACCATAAAAGAAATTTTCATACCTGGGAGTGAATGATCTTCTTTGTGGTGTAGTCATTCTTAATTTCTGCCTTGATTGATCATGATCATGATTGAAGCTTCTTTGTGGCTTGAACATAAATGGTCTTCTTGAAGATGTACCTTCAATAGTTTTCTTAGATTTTGGTTGACCATGATTCCTTCCTTTGAGTACTTCTGCATCACTCTTTCTATTTTCTTCATTCTTCTTTTCTAGCAACCTAGAGCACTTCTCTTCATTCTTTGTAATTGATGTGGATGTTTTTGTCTCTTCAACAATTTTTTTGCGCTTGACTATTTTAATTCTCAATGTGACAACTTCTTCAAGATTCTCAACCTCTTCTTCTTTCTTTAATATTTGAGACTTCATGACTTCTTCTGTTCTCTTCGCTTCTTCAAGCTGAATTTTTAATGTGATTATTTTTTGTTCAAGTACTTTCTCTTGTTGACCAAACTCTGACTCAAGCTAGTTTAGATCGTTAGTTCTTTCCTTAAGATGATCTGTTAATATCTTCTCTCTCATTTCTGCTTCTTCCTTCTGTGCTGCTATGTTGGCTTCCAAACATTGCTTTTGATATTCAAGATTTTCTTTGATCTTTCTGGATTCTTCTAGCTAAGTTCTTAAGTTCTCGATGACCTGTTGGGATTCTTCAAAAATGTGAACACTTTCCTTTTGTTTAATCAATTCTTTCTTGAGTGACTTGTTTTCTTCTCTTACTTCATCTAAAGCACTAATCGATTCTGCCTCATAATTTTCTTCTTTTTCAATTTGTTTTTCTGTCTCATTTCCTTCATGGCATTCTATTTCAATATGTCCGTGTTTTTCACAATTAAAGCAAAACAACATACCTCTATTGATTATGTACTCTTCATCTTCTGAATCTATTTGACATGGAAAACATATTTCTTCTTGATCTGTACCTACATATTCTTTTGCATTTTTTGAATCTGTGATGGGTGAAGAATATATGTCATGTAACTTATCCCAAAGTTCTTCTGCTAATGAACATTTACCAACCTTTTCTCTTACAGGATTAGGTAATCCTTCCTAGATGAAATCCATGGATATTTTTTTATTCTTCTTCAATTCCTTCTTGGCTACAGTCTTTTCCCTTTTTGAACTATCATATCCTGTAACGACTAATAGCCAAATATAATACCCTTGTGCCTGTAAAAATACTTTCACCCTTCCACTCCATAGATCATACTTTAAACCATTCTGACTATTAAATAGTGGTACTCCATTCTCAGAATAATCCATGATCTCCTTCCAGTGGTTAAACTGTTTCATGAAGGAACCTGCTCTGATACCAATTGTTGTATTACTGAGAGGGGGGGTGAATAAGTAATAGAGAAATTAAATCCTTTTTAACCACAATATGAAAGTGTTATATCAATGTAGCATTATCATCCAATAGTTGTAGAGTAAATAAACAATGAAAAAATGAACAATCATACACATACACAATACACCAATGTTTTTACGTGGAAACCCAAAGAAGGAGAAAACCAAAGAATTATTTTTCTTATATGTCTTTAAGAATTACATTCATTGGAAGCACCAAATTCCTTTGTTTTCTAGCTGCAACTGGAAGGAGGCTCCAACCCCCTAATTTCTTAGGCTACAACTTGAGGGAAGCTCCAACTCCCCAATTCTCTGGCTACAAACAAAATCTGGCTACGACCCCCTATGTTCTCTGACTACAACCAGAATGTGGCTACAACCACCTGTCCTTGCCCTGTCCAACTGCCTTGAAATAGAAGTAGAATGATAGAACCACTGCCACACTATCACTGTGAGATATATTGTTGTAAACCTATACCAATAAACCTGTAGCCAACCTGTAACAACCTGTACCAATAACCTGTGCCAACATGTACCATACATCTACCTGTACCTCAACTTGTACCATAAACAAATGCATCAACCATGCACCAAACCTGTACAAATAACCTGTCCAAACAACTTGTAATCAACCTCTACCATAAACAGGTGCGTAAACCATGCACCAACCTATACCTTAACCTGTACCATCAACGAGGGCATCAACCATGCACCAAATATGTACCAATCATTCATCAAATACACATCAAATATGACTCATCAAGATGTATCAACATCATCAAGTATACACCTCATGTATGTGCCAACTCATCAACTACTTGTCTCAACCATGTACTTCAACCATACACCAAGTACATATACCAATATAACCATAAAAATTTATTTAGCAATACATCACACTATCCATAACCAAATACCATAAACCCTTACATCAAACCATGTGACACAAGCTCACTGTTATGTAGCCTCAAGCTAAACCAACAACTTCAACAACACATCACAACCAAAAGACCAATACCCATATGCCAAATACCAATTGTATCCCTCAACAAATCTAATATATGCAAAAATACTAAACATCCAATACCATCTCAAGAGATAAACCCTAGCTCACAAAAAATACCTCAAACAATATGTGCCATATCTCTCATAAATAGACCCCAATCATGTTGCTTCCGCGATTTTTCTGCCGCACTTTTTTTGCCGCGATTTTTTTGCAACAATTTTTCTGCCGTGATTTTTTTGTCGCACTTTTTCTGCCGCATGTTTTTTGTCACACTTTTTCTACCACACTTCTCCTGCCACACTTTTCTCTATCAATAATACCTGCCCAAATAACCTTTCACAAAATAGATATTCAATGATATTGAATAGGTTCAAGTGTGATTAAATGAGAGAGCCTCGCCTCTTATTTATACTTTCATGTATAATCCCACTTTCCTTTTTTTAGGGAGTTCTCCATTAAATTTATTATTTAAATAACTTCTTTTGCATACACTTTGACTACTTTGACCTTTCGGGGCTTCTAGATGACTCATGAGGGTTCTCCAACTTCACATGGCCATAAATCTCTAACCGTGAGGAGTTATGTGACGTTCCACATACCAATGGAAATGGCATGAAATGTGCTATCCATATATAATAGTATTTCCTACAAATATATCAAAACTCATACCATTATCCATCAAACAAACTTGGGTCCATTACCCAAACTTGGGTTCTCCAACTTCTCATGGCCATAACTCTCTAACCGCGAGGAGTTATATGACATTCCACATACCACCGGAATTGGAATGAAATGTAATATCCATCCAGAATAGTCTTACCTTCAAATATTTTAAAACACATAGCATTATACATGAAACAACCTTGGGTCCATTACCCAAACCTTTGTGCTACCATAATTCGCTACCAGACTTTCTCCAAGGGTTGGAATCAATCACTAAGGGTTGACATAAATCTACAATATCACTCTCCAATGGTTGACATAAATGACAACCAAAAATCCATACCAATTGTCCGTCAACCTAAGCCAACTGTTTGACAAAAAAGTTATCACAAAAATTCCAAGATGAGCTGAAAATGATTTTGCAATTCAATATTTGCTAATCCATTTTCACACACCACTTTATATCAAAGCTTTATATTTTTTTACTTTTTCATAACCCTTAATTAAGGTACATGTCCATTAATTAAATAATTTTTTCCATATACCATTGAAAAATACCCCAAACCCATGTCTTTGAAACCATCATTTCACTTTTTACCTTTTCACATGCACCCTTTTTTTAATATACTTATATATATATATATATATTAATTTTGGAAATTCTATGTGTATTGTAATGCCATAATATGAAATTAATGAAATAATTAATCGTTTGACATCAATGACAATAATTCCAACAATCTCCCCCTTTATCATTGATGACAATCCTGCAACGAAACACATAGTCCACCATGCATAGAAATAATTCTCTCCCTTTCTGCAACTCTCCCCCTTTGACATAAATGGAAAATGGATTCTACCCTTGAACTTGTGATTCTCTTTAAGAACTCAGTAAAAAATCAAGTCGAGTGTCATGTCAGGTCGACCCTTGGTTGACCACTTTCAAGGAAATCATTAGTAAGTAAGAGGAACGTTGCATGACTATATATCCGATGATACACAATGATATGAAGTCCTCAAACATATGGTCGAATGATTCTATGACCATCCATCAATCCAACCAAAATATATCCCAGTAGTCAACACTGGTCCACAATTCTATCTTTCATGTCTCTTATACAAATATATGAAAGCATGATTTCCATTCCTTCGATTTTTATGGTAAGGATGATGATAGGGAACACATTTTTATGTTGGCTAATCAAATGAAGTAGGCTTAGGGCCATTTTCACTTACAAGAGTAGAACAACCTGAAATATAGACAATAATGTCATCTGTATGCTCAAATTATTCCATGTGAGGAACATGCAACTCATCAATTTGTTTGGCACAATCAACAATAGGTTTCTCTTTTGGAAAACCATTCTAAACTCCACCTGCAACAAATAAAACTTCCTTGGTTGTAGAAAGGAGAGGTGTAGGTAGGGAGACAACAACAACATCATATCCAATATCAGTCTTAATGAATGGAGACCTTTGAAAATTCATGATATCATTTAATATTTCAATATTCTTTTCAAATTTCAAGCTTCTATTCAACTTAAAAGTTTTTTTATACAGTTCATTTCTTAAGGAAACAATTTCAGATTCTAGCTCTTCGTAATTTTCTTCCTTTTTTTTTCTAGTTGGATTCTCACCACTTCTTCCAACCTTATTGCTTCTTTTAATTGAACATTTAGGTTCATGATAGTCTTTTCTATTTCTTCAAGGCTTTGTGACATTTTGAATTTTGAATCACGATCTTCTTCTTAATATTTTTGTAGCTGCTCCTTCTATTTCAATTTGTTTTCCTTTAGATTATTTATTTCACTAAAGGAACACATGTGTTATTCTTCAAGATCCACTTTCCCATCTGTTTTAACATTTTCTTCTTCTTCTAAATACATCGTTTCTTTCTCTTTGTCTTCATCAATGTTTTTTTCTATGGCCATGAAACAAGTTTCTTCTCTTTCACTATTAGAGATGCTTTCATTGCTCTCTTCAGATGAGCTACTTTCCTCTTTGAAGTAAATACTTTTCTTTTGCTTATGGAAAATTTTCTTCTTTTCGCGCTTACCCTTTTGATGAGGTTTTCTCTCTTTCTTAATGTTATCCTCTTTTTCATCATCACTACTTTCATTTTTCACATATGGACAATTAGCAACAAAATGTCCTACTTTTCCATAGTTAAAAAATTTGAAGGGAAACTTACCTTTATATTTTTCGGATCCTTTCTTGAGTCTTCTCACAAAATGTGCTTCCTATACATCCGATTCATTGTTGGAGTTATCGCTTGATTCACACTCTCGTTATTTATTTTATTTGAGGCTTTGAAGGTTGCTTCCTTCTTTGATGGATTTTATTTCTCTGTCATGAGGATCCCATGCAATTCATCCATTGTTAATGAATTGAGATCCTTCATTTATTCAATGGAAGAAACTTTGGCATCAAATCTGAAGGGGATTGAATTTAACACATTTTGTATGATCATCGATTCTTCAACCTTTTCACTAAGTCCTCTAATGGTGTTGACAATTTCATCCACACAGAGAAGATAGGCTACAAAATTTTCTTTGTCTTTCATTTTCAGGTTCTCAAACTGTCTTCTATGAGTTTGGAACTTTTCCTTATTAACCTTGTCATTTCCTTCAGAAATATTTTGAAGCTTGTCCCAAATTTGTTTTGCCGATCCATAATGCATCACCTTGACAAACTCAGATTTTGATAGACCACACAAGATGGAATTCATGACTTTTGAATTATTTTCACTAGGCTTCTTCCTGACCACACCCGTTGGTGGAGTTGTTGGGGTTGTATAACTAGTCATGACTGATTGCCAAATATCAAAACCAAGAGACATTAAATAGGTTCACATCCTAATTCTCCATAAGGCAGGGTTTGTTCCATCAAACAACAGAGCCCTATTTGTGGAGAAACCTTCTTGACTGACCATTTGTGCTCCCAAGATCTACCTTCCAATGGTTAGATGCTTTGATACCAATTGTTGAGAATTTTTTTATACTGAGACAGGGAGGGGGGTTTGAATCAGTATAAGACATTTTTTTTTTCTTTTTCAAACATTCGTCAACCATAAGAAAACACTCACATTGTAGAACATGGAACACAATATTTATGTGGAAACCCTTTAAGGATAAAACCACAAAAATTCTCTTTATAATTCTTTGTATGCGCCTACCTAATATTACAAATATTTGTAGGCACCAACCTACTAGAGACACTAATCTCCACTGGTAGAAGTCTTGTTAGGCACACACATACTCTTACATATCTTCGTATGTACCATTCTACTATAAACACTAATCCCCACCGCTAAGCACCAACTTAGCAAGAGATACCAATCTCTTACAGATCTCCGTAGACACCAATCTACTGGAGACACCAATCTATTAGAAATATCAATATGCACTGCTAAGCACCAAATTATCCAGATACACCAATCTATTATAGATCTGCATAGACACCAATCTACTAGAGACATCAATCCCCACCGCGTTGACAATTAAAATCACAATGAAGTTTTTCCCACAAAGTGTTGCTAAAGCCTATTATTATAAAGCTAAATAATACTAGTAGGTGGGACCCCCTTGTAGATTGGAGATTAGATATGGTTCTTATTTGATGTTATGATACTGTTTGACACTGCTTACATGGTTGATGACATCTTTTTTTTATTGGATGATGGATCAGGCGTGTTATACTTTTTTCTTTTGCTGCTCCAAGCTCGAGTTTTATGTTACACCGACCTATGTTATTCATGGTTACTATTGCTGTCTATTATTGGATCCATTACTTGTGACACCTGCAATAGATATATGTTAGTAACAACAAATAAAGGGAAATTAAAAATAGATTAAGCAATGTGAACAAAAATTTAAAAGGAAGAAACTATTCTATGCTAACATGCTACACTACATGCATTAAAAGGATCGTGGTAATCCTATCTAACATATGATAGCCACACGATTTATTGAAGTTGCATGGAGACATAGTTGACATGCATTATTGTATAGTTGGAAATGGTAATATGTGATGTGGATGGCGCTCTTGGCAATTAAGAGTTGTTGGTTACAATGCATGGTTCAATTGGATGATTTGTTGGATTAGTGGCTGACGCATACTAAGAAATTGAATGAACTTGAGTGTGGAGGTAACATGCATTTACTGCACATCACTCCTAATCCTCCCACTGGCCGCCACCCTAGTTGAGCTATTGTTCAACTGGGTTTTGTTGTGGTTAGGCTCCAAATTTTAAGTAGAGGGTGAACCGCTCAACCAACTCATGTTTTTAAGGTATTTTGATTACATGTATGTTTTATTTTTTTCCATCCATGAGTCTGCTCTGTTTATGAAATAGGTACTGTCTCAAATGTATGGGTTGTGCTTTCCTTAAGTATGGCAACTGTGTGAGATTTTGATTTTATTTGGAGTAAATGATTTATGACTTTCTCTGCAATAATGTTTGAAGTCACAATGTTATTGATTGTTCTAAGTGTTAGCAGCCATAAAGGCTCTCTGTCATCCTTGCTGGTTTTAGTTGAAGTGTTTCGTTGGTCTTGACTAACTGGCTGTCTTCACTCTTTCGTGCCACCATACCCAGTCTTTGGCTTTTATGGGGTTTAATGGTTGGAAGCGCTTCGTGTCACTACACATTGTTCACTTGGGAATTGGGTTGTTTGTGCTACTAATGGTTGTGCAATGGGTTATATTTCTTCTTCTCGGCCTTGTTTTCACCTCAGCGTTGTAGTTGGAGAGACACGAGGGTTATACCCTGCGTATGATAAGTATCATTACCAGGCCTAAATGGATCCTTGCTCCTCTATTCATAGCCTCTCTTGTCATGGGATTTGTCACCCTGTCCACGAAATGAATTGTGGTGTTCTCTACATGTACACTGTTGGTCTCAGAGGTTTTCACCATTGAGAAGAGTCAACTCTAGTTTCCCTGTGTTGGCCACAAAGAAAACCCTTAACTTCTCAAGTCTGAAGGTTTATAGAGAAGACAGTCGTGGCCTGTCGGGTTTACTATTGGTTATTATTGATTAGTATGTATTGTCGATAGAGTTGATTACCGGCTCGCCCAATTGACTATGTGACAATGGTGTCAGTTTTAGTATCTAGTCACTACATTTTTGGATAAGCTCAACATGTTTAAATGGATGATTTGTTACACGTCCGATGTCCTTGTGATTTTTAATTAATAACCCAACGCTGTTTTGAATAGATTAAGGCACAACATTGTGCGTGATGCGTGGGTATGTGTGGTGTTCCTACACCATGAGTAAATGATCACTGTAACTATGTGTTTTTTGGCCAAATGGTTATTGCAACCAAGATGACTATGGAAAATTCCATCCACTATATGTGTTATGGTTATTTGATTGCATCTTCAAGGATGGACACAAGTTTTTACACAATATAGTTTTGTTGTAGTTTGATTAATTTGAGAAATAGTGTTGCTGCCTCTTTGTGTTGGATGGATAACCCAAATTTTTGAATGTTTAGAGTCAAGGAAAATTGGACCTATACAGTCATAGGAATACCATTGCATTTTTTCGAATGGTTGTGTATTCCACAACATAGTGTAGGTTGAAGTGTCGATTGATGTTGGGTGTGTAAATGACAAGACCCGATCTTTGCACTTTTAATATGGGTCATTGTGTTGACTGTCCACTATATACAGTTAATGAATATCATATAGGCATGGGTGTTGTGACAGTATAAACTCATAGAATTTTGATTATTAATGGATTAAAGGACAGAATCAAGCACGACCTGGAGTCGTGTTTGATGATTGAAATAATGTGTGAGCATTGGTTGATTTTGATGCTGAACATAGTAGAAATAAATAATTGATTATGCATTTGGAAATTTTCTTAAAATATCAAATGAATAAATGAGAGGAGTAGGGCTCCCTTATAGATTGTTGTAGATGCATACTGTCTTGTTTATGGCACTATGTTAGATATTTGATTATGAACAATGAACTAGTTAATACACAATAGTTGTTATTGGGTCACAATGGCCTTTTGGTTGGTGTTATTTATTTAATTTTTTTTTTTTTTTTTTTTCAGAATGGTTATATGGATTACTTAATTAATTTTATGAACAGTACTCGCTCTCATTTCCCACCATTTTTTCACTTTTCTCTAATTACAACCCCATTGCCTTCCCACATTCATTTTTCACCCCCTGTTCTAAAATTGATTATAGTCAAGAATTTTTTTGTGTTGAAGTAGTTGGAAGTAGCATGTCTTGGTTGGATTACAATGATATTTTATTTGGTTTGCATTACAATTGATTGTTTGTTGTCTATGATAAATAACCATGTTATTTCCTCCCTCATTATATCATGTTTTTCTCAATACAAACCCCTCGCATATCCCAGAACCTTTTTGTTCACCCCCTACTCATTGACAACAGTTAAACAATATTATGGATTGGATTACATGAGTCTGATATGTTGCTGAGCCAAAATCTATTTCATATTTTTAAAGAGTTGTCATGTATGGATATTAAAGGAACTATTTTCTAATCAATTATGCATGCAAGAATGAGCTATTCAAATAAGAGGCTGAAAACCAAGGCTTACTATACCCCTGTCAAAGAGAGAACCGCTACTGCCCCTTCCACATATTCAAATAATTCTGATAAATATGTGTTCTCCCACATGCATTGTAAGGACTGTTATAACCCTAAATTAGACCATACATGCATACCTGGCATCATGCCATCTCACTTTCTATTTTTGCAAGCCATCACTGAGCAACGCTTCTTAAAACACTATTTTTGAAGATGTACGCGCCCTGCACCATTACTGCCCATGTATGTACACTAGATTCACCATTACTTCCCGCATACGTATGCTAGCTGCACCACTACAATCCACGTATACTTGCAAAAGTTGTAAAAATTAAAAAATTGCAAGGAATTCGTTGAGATTACGGGATATTGGGTAGTTTCCCAACTGTCCCACTCCCTATATCCCGTCACCCAACCGAATAACCATCCTTTTGAAATATAAAAGGAGGTGTTGGGGTCTTATTCCAAAGCTATGCATAAGAATAGTGAAACTGTGCCCATTTCACTTTCCCCCCTTGCCCCAAGAATTTGCAGCCACATTGTGAGTTTTGAGCCAGAATTCCCTATTCTTGCCTTTTTCCTCCATTGCAAGCCTAATCCATTCCCTAGAGAGATATGAAGAGGAGAAAGATACGTGGAAGCGTAGTTGGAGCTTGGTGAAGAGGAGCCCGGACCAAGTTAGAGGAGCAGTCACCGATCTCATTGTAAGTAACTTTGTGAGATTAATAAAAAGGAATAATTTTTCTGTCCCAAATATGATGTGTTCAATCTTTATGTTTGATTTATATTTGATTATGATATTTAACCCACTAATTCATATATAATATGAATTTTCGTAGTTATTTGTTTTTATGTTTATGAATGCAAGTCAACCTTGGGAGGAGACTTGTAGTTGAGGAACAATTGAACGCAAAAGGATCGACACTGAATGCAGAGTTTAAGGTAGAGTTACCCGATCTTTTTACCTTGTGTTTTATGCATGAATGTGGGGTGTATTTGGGGTAGTTGTTAAAAAGTAGGAGACTTTAGACGATTAGCTCTACCTACATGTTGAACCCTAGTGTAGTCCATAGGGGAGTTTTCCCGCTATAGAAGAATTGGCAACCATACTGGGGAAGCCTCTAGGGTTTTTAGGGGATATCATTTTGGGTGTTTTAATCGGTTTTGATTACCTTTTTGAGTTTTCTGTAAGTTTCTGAGTCTTTAAGGGATTCTGTTCTGCCATACCAATACTCCTTGCCTTGTCAGCCTGACTGATAGTTTTCTTTTTGAGAAGTTACAGAGGTGTACGTGGCCTACAGTGGGTCTGCACAGGTACATACATGCCCTACTTTTAGACAACTCGCATACATACGCAGGCTGCTTAAGTGTTAGTTGCGTGCCTGTGTCAAGAATTTTTTTCTGAAAGAAGAGGCAGTCAACCTCTTCCTTGATTGAAGTCATACTTCTGAAGGGTTTCTTGATCTAGTACTGGTCTCTATTGTTACAGTCAATAGCCTGGGTTTGACATAATTTTAGCTTATCTTTATCAAGATTTCTTGTGTTTTGTTAGTAAGGGTTTGAGACGAGTTTGCGAGTCTTTTCTTATCAATTTGTTTAGTATTGTCAGTGACTCCCTGCGATCCGTAGTAGACCTGAAGTCAGTTTTTGGTCTTGTCTTTTCTTTACTTTTTCCTTTTTACTTGCTTTAGAAGAAAAGAAAAAGAAGTTATTTCAAGTTTCTTATTTTGAAGCATATATAAAAAAATATTTTATTTCTTTGTTTGTTTAAGTAGTTAGATTAGTTGTCTTTGCTTATCAGGAGAAAGTGTGATTTCTTAAGTTATTTACTGAATGCTTATAACACTAAGTAGCTCGTAGTCGAGTAAAATATTGTTTTGGGTTTTTCTTTTAAAACATCTTAGAAAAAGTAGTTACGAAAAGTTGGTTAAAGAGTTTAAAATTGCAAATCTTTATTTGTCAAAAAGAAGTAGTTTTCTTTCAGTTTCATTTAACGATCTTCTCTTTCATCTCTTAAAATACACAACTAGTTTCATTTCCATTTCCTTGACTTAAGACAAACCATTTAAAATTAATGCTTAATTAAAATTTATTAGACTTTATGTTTGTAGGGTCCATCAACTAGTCTAGGCTAGAGCCTTGATTTAGGTTGGAGAGGAAACTCTTCAAGGCTATAGAACAAACATATGAGTCTGAGCTAGGGAGTGTGAAAAGTCCAGTAAACGTGAAAGTTATCTGAGACCCCCCTCTAACACATGGGCTAAACACGAGGTCATGTGTGGAAAGGTAGAGGAGATAACCCCTCCAAAGCTAGACCAAGCATAGTGGGGAACACATATAGAGGACTTGTCTTGGGATTCTGTTGATTGCATTTTCCCCAAATCTTTGTGGGTCTCGAATTCGTTCAAGGTCCTAAGTCATCTTTTGGAACACTTGATTTATATACCCTCGATAGGTTTCGGGCTTGATACCTTTCTCATTGCGGTCCACCCAACTATCGACTGTACCTGCCTGGTGACTGTTCGTACACTGGCAACCTAGTTGCCTTTATTTTAGTGACTTACGTAGGTGACTGCGGGGGTAGAACAAAGTACCTAGGGAAGACATTGGGCCATGCTTTGTATAGTATACCCGGAGGGTGCTTCCATATTCGATTTTCACTTGCACCGGTAAGTTTCTCTAGTGTTGGTTGGTGTAATTGTTCTTCCAACTAGCTAGTGGTTTGATTGCTTTATCTCATAGGAACTCTTTCTAGTGTGTGCTGGTTTTAAATGTGAGTAAAATACCTAGTGGGTCATTGCTATTTTCACAAAGTGGAAGATCAAGAGATCCGCTGGTCGCGAAGGCTTCAGGGCCTTTCGCCGGTTGAATTGGAGCCACTTCCACCACCGCTAAGGTGAAGACTTGACCAACAAGGGTCATTTGATGTGACTGGGATGCAGGAAACTGCACTCGTGCCATCCCCAAGAGAGGAAATCTCACATCCGGAGGAGCCTACTATTTTTGACCTTGGAGAAGAAGCTCTCGGTCTAGCCAATTCTCCAGTCAATGACTTATTGGCACCTGTCGTGGTACAAGTTGTCCCCCCAAGGGTAACTCATCGTGAGCGTCAAATAGTCTTGCAAGAAGCAATGGAAGTAAATGATGCTACTTCATTAGGGAGTCCTCACGCTCCCTCTATGACTGCCACTACAGGGGGCGTTCCACCTCCTAACCCACCTTCATCGGTCCAGACCACCATGGTATTGATTTCCTCTACTTCGGGTAGTGGTCTGATTCTGTCTATGGTGGCGATCACTGCTCCGTTCACCCAGAGTGCGACATGCCCTCCGTTCTCATACGGGATTCCTAGCTTTGATACAAACTTTGTCCTCTCCTACTCCACCCTATAGACCATGGGTCTAGGGGCAGGGAGCTATAACGCTCCTTTGCAAGGGTCCATGGGGGGCACCTTAAACCCCTATAACGCTTTCCATTATGGTGGGGGCCATATACCTCCATTGTTCCCCTCACTAGGAGGTGCTCCCCAGCAGCCCGTTTGGCTGAACATGAACTACAACTTGTTCGGAGCAGGTAGTCAAGGACTTTCTTCCAACACCACACAGATGGGTTCTTTGCTAGTATCTTTGTTTGATGTGTTTGGTAACAACGCATTCTTGTCAGCTTCCATCTCGGCCGGGGAAACCCTGGTTTTGGATCACAAAATATTGTGTAGGGTACTATTCCTACAAAGGTTTCAAACACCTCTCAAGGATCTTGGAATACGTGGTAGGGATCAATCCCCTCATTAGGGATGCCCACCGAGAGCAACCCCTTCCATGGCCAATGGAACCCTAGGTAAGGCTCAGTAGCTATGCCTGTTGGATCGGCAGGGGGAAACCCTTTCCAGAACCTTTGGAATGCAACATCAGGAGAAATCCCTTCAAAACCCTCAACATCGAATTACGGGAGTCATCCAATGATGTCTCAACAAGCGTAGTATCCATACGCTAGCCACGACCATGGTATTTACCAGAACCCTGGTTAGTAGCCTAACTTTTCCTGGCAACCTAGTGCCAGCCTATTGAACAACTGAAGGGGGGGGGGTGAATCAATTGTTACCGTGCTTAAACAATTATGCTTCTTTTAAAAAAAATTTCAAGGCACTCAATGATGATGACAATAATGCAGGGAAATAAACAATGCCACATTCAACATCAGTCACATATATGAGAAATACAGAGACAAATATTTCCCGAGGAAACCCATACAGGGTAAAAACCTCTTTTTCTTTATATGATAAGTAATAGTTACATTCTTTACATTATCATACATATGAGCACCAACTCGTAATGAGGCTACAACCTCAGTTTTCTAAGCTGCTACTTGCTGAGAGCACCAACTCTCTGTTTTCTCTAGCACCCACTAGAAGGAAGCACCAACTCCCTGATTTCTCTAGCACCAACTAGAAGGAAGCACCAACTCCCCGTGTTCAAGCACCCACTTGAACCTCTGAGGACACCAATCCTCCCTAGCACCTCCCAACCACCCTGATTATAAATTCTTTGTTACTAAAACTTATTACAGCGATATAAAGTTATTCAATGGCTTACCAACCTTGTCGCTTCTGTTACACTGCTCTGCCCTGTCTACATCAGTGTCTTCTGCACACACCTTGCACTTCCCTTTCTTCTGCCTTTTATGCTCTCGGTGCCATATCCTTTCAATGAAACATTCCTCTACTGTGCATTTTTTCTCCTTCACTCTGCCTCCTTGCACACCCCTTGAATTCTCCTCCACAACGACAACCCCAATCTCTTCTTTGTTCAACATTCTTATAGTCTCTGTTGTCTTTGTGTATGCAATATTCACAATGCCTCTGCATGCTCACTCTATGCCAAATTCCTCTACATCTCGAGTGCTCTGCCTCATCATCATCGTGACTCTTCAACTTCTTCAATAGTTTTTCCCACGCGTTCAACATCACTGGGTGTTCTGTCTAGATTTCTCAACTTATTTGGTAGTTGAGGCTCTTCGTCTTCTCTGTCTTCGATGAGCTTATCCTTTCTATTTTCAGCTATAGACTTCAATGATCATCCACCTGTCAATCCCTCTAAGAGTTGTCTTCCTTTACTGGACCAAGCTCGGAGACTCTTCATCTCCTCTGGCGATCACACAGAAGTCTCTTCGAATCTCCTGGCAGAAACCATCAATGGTTTCTAGCAGTTACACTGTGAAGCGCAACATTAGCCCTCCGATCATACTCAGATTCACCTGCACCATTGGATTGGCTCCATGGGGTCTTGCACTCATTTCGGCATTTTGGCATTCGACAATTCGAAATTTGTGTGACCAAGTGTCTCGACACTCCGATATGCGATCTCCGAATCTTCGATATAGAGATTTTCTGTGCTAGCTCCTTCCTCTATATGACCATGGCCATGACCAAGTGCTTATGTATAGAGTGCTTTTCGTGAATTCACGTTTCGTGAATCTAGAGATGAGGCATCTCGACTCTCCAAGTCGCGATCTCCAAAACCCCAAAATGGATCTTATCTGGACTAACTCCTTCCCTTCTCGTGACCACCGGCGGTGACCAAAGACTATGCCAAAAAGGTGCTTCATATTTCATGAGTTTCCACACCATGCTCCATTGACCCCAAGTCAGAAAAATTCCAATTGCTTGCCACTTGTCCTATGATTCAATGGTTCAGATCTGATCTTGATTTGACGGCTGCGATTAACTCACGATTTCACATCTCATGAGTTCTTTGATGGAGGTTCTTGTCACTCCGACTTGCGATAGGCGATATTCCGAAATAAAGTTGGATCGACGGTCCATATCACACCTTGATCTGACGGCTGTGATTAACTCGCGATATCGCATCTCGCGAGTTCTTAGATGGAGATTCTCATCACTCCAAGTCATGATACGTGAAACCCCAAAATGGAGTCTTTGACATGCTCTGATCTTCTGCCACATGTCCCTCTTGGATCAACGTTCAATATTTTATCGTGATCTCGCATATCACGAGTTTGAATCTCTTTCCTTTGAATTTCATGACTTGTGAAACTCTGAAGTGGAGTCTTTGTGGTGCTCTGATATTTTTCCACACGTCCTCTTGATCAATGGTCAAGATCTTGTCGTGATTTCACATATCGCAATCTCAACATTCCTGTGGTATTGTTTATTGACTCACCAAGTTGTGAGTCACGAAACCCCGAAGTGATGTAAGATCGCTAACATCACACATGGATTGATGCATGTCAAATAACTACCACGTGTCACTTTGATTCGTGACTTACATGTGCCTGAAATGTCGAATCAGTTTGGCACTTGTCATTACCTAGTTGTGCCATGTGTTCTTAGCTGACGTGGTTTGCTGACGTGAGTCAGATCGATGGTCCAGATGTGATCTTGATTCAATAGCTCAGATCATATCATGATTTCGGTAGTCCCGTGGTATTGTTTCTTGCCTCTCCATGTCGTAGTTCGTGAAACTCCAATTCGTGAACTCGCTTCACCTTGAACTTGTAAAGTTCATGCAGATTCTCCTAGATCCTATGATGGTTAGTCCTTGCGCTTGGATCTAACACTCGAGATCTATTGTCCATATTTATGCGCTCTTCTTGTATACATTGAGATTTGATAGCCATTGAGAATTCTGAATTGTTGATCCAACGATCACTGTTGCTACTCCTCCCCGATTATCACTGCGTTGCTGATCATCGCTGCTGTACTTGCCATCAATGACAAGCATACGCTGCCTATAAAACATGCCAACAGTCTCCCCCTTTGACATTGATGGCAACAAATCCACCCAGGTTCTTTTCTCCCCCTTTGACATCAATGTCAAAGAAAACACGCTCTCCCTGAGCTGTTTCATTAATTTTAGGAGGTATCATATATGAAACCAATACATGACTCCCCCTAACAGGATGGACTCTTTTAGATGTGAGACGAGATGACACCCA
>ML803205.1:96096-110138 GCA_009831015.1 Picea engelmannii | reverse complement strand
ATCCACTGTCTATATACCAAGGGTTCATTTTTCTTTGAGTGGACAACACTAATCCACACTTGTCACTTTCCTTCTTCTTCCAAAACTTGACATTTTCAGTAGGAGATTTCGAATCTGGTTCATATTCCCTTAAATCACAGTCAATATATTTGTGTCCATAATTATGACAGATGTAGCACTCAATCTCATTGTTCAATAGGTCAAACTTATTGGTGCAGCGTTGTCTACTCATTGACTATTGATTATTTCTTGACCTCTTTAATTGCATGGCCTTGGACTTAATTTGGAAATTGACAATCAGTGAAGGTTTGTTACTTGGCTGCATCATTCTTTGTTGTGGAAAGTATTTATTCCTTTGAAATCTTAATTGCTCATTTCTAAATCTTAAGGAACAATTTACAGCTTTGTGACCAAAGTTAGCACAGTAGAAACGATATCCATAGAAGAATTCTTTGTACCTGGAAAATGGTTGTCTTCTTTGAGCAAATCAATTTCTTCCAGACTGATGACGTCGTTCAGCGGTGCACACATTACTTCTTTATTTTACAGATTCAGATCTGACATCTTTTACCTTACTCGACCTGGGCGGTTGATTGTCTTCCTTTGTTTATGCAGAATTGTTATTGTCATTGGTTGAACTTTTGACAAACTTGATGGGTGCTTCATCTCCTGGCTTACCACTGCTTGATCCCTCTTCATACCCCAAGCCAATTTTCAGCTTTGGATTCCTTTGCTGATTCAGAATGGTAGCCAATCCTTTTGAGGCTTTGATACTTGACAGATTTTGATTATACAAGGCTTGAAACTTCTCCATTTCTTTCCTCGTTTTCACTACTTCTTGTTCTAATGCTTCACATCTTGCCTTCTTTTTTGATAACTGCTATTTCAGAATCTCTTCAATTTTCTTTGCCTCTTCCAATTCTACTTTTAGTAGGACAAGGTCTTCATTAGGTTCTTTACTGTCTTTCTCGACCTGTATCAACAATTGTCTTTGCTTTCTGTTCTTGATTATTAGTCTGTCAATCTCTTCCAATGCACTGATCAGTTCTCCTTCCATGTCAACCACAACTTCTTCTTCATTAACATCACTCCCTGTGCTATTATTGTCATAGTCCTCTTTGGCCACAAGTATGAAGTCATTTAGTTTATCTTCAATAGATTAATCATTGTCTTCATCATCTTAAGGATCATCATCATTGTTTACGCAAAGACTTTTCTTCTTAAAGTTATTCTTTTTAAATAAATTTCCGTGTTTGTATTTCTCCTCATCATCACAAGTCTGATCCTTTCCTTTGTGGGGACATTTATTTGAAAAATGACCTATTCTACCACAGTTAAAGCATTTGAAAGGCAATTTACCTTTGTATTTGCCTGATCCCTTCTTTAGTCTCTTCACAATTTTTTCTTCAATTTCATCGGGCTCAGAATCCTCATTCTTGTCTGCTTTAAATGATGCTTCTCTGGAGGTGGGTTTATCTTTAACTATTCTCATTTCATATGCANTCAATGTTCCTAGAAGTTGATCAAACTACAAGGTTTTTAGATCATTAAGTTCTTCTATAGCAGAGACCTTCAGGTTGAACCTATCTGGGAGAGATCTCAAGATTTTCTGAAGTAAAGAAGGTTCCCCAATTGTTTCACCAAGTGCCTTCATTGCATTTACCATTTCTTCTACTCTCAGAAAGTATTTTCCAACAGTTTCATCTTCCTTCATCTTCAGTTGTTCAAGCTGTATTCTGTAGGTTTGAAGCTTTGCATCCTTTACCTTCTCATTACCCTCATAACTGCTAATGAGTTTGTCCCACATTTCTTTGGCAGTTCCTAGGTGCATAACTTTTATGAATTCTTCTTTTGCAAGCCCACTCAAGATAACATTCATAGCCTTAGTGTTGAAGCTAAATTCTAGTTTGTCATCCTTATTAGCTAGCACAACTGGCTTTACATAACCAATATCTACCACATCCTAGACATCTGCACCTAACAACATTATGTAGGTTCTCATTCTAACTTTCTAGAAGACAAAGTTTGTTCCATTGAACATAGGGGCCTTTTTGGTTGAATTTTCTTCATGGCTTGACACGTTTAAGCTCTAGGATCTACCCTTAGATAAAAGGGGCCGGTTCTGATACCAATTATTGAACAACTGAGAGGGGGGGGGGTGAATCAGTTTTTACTGTGATTAAACAATTATGCTTCTTTTAAAAACTTTTCAAGGCACTCAATGATGATGACAATAATGCAGGGAAATAAACAATGGCACATTCAACATCAGTCACATATATGAGAAATACAGAGACAAATATTTCCCAAGGAAACCCATACAGGGTAAAAACCTCTTTTTCTTTATATGATAAGTAATAGTTACATTCTTTACATTATCATACATATGAGAACCAACTCATAATGAGGCTGCAACCTTAGTTTTGTAAGCTGCTACTTCCTGAGAGCACCAACTCTCTGTTTTCTCTAGCACCCACTAGAAGGAAGCACCAACTAGAAGGAAGCACCAACTCCCCGTGTTCAAGCACCCACTTGAACCTTTGAGGACACCAGTCCTCCCTAGAACCTCCCAACCACCCTGAATTATAAATTCTTTGTTACTAAAACTTATTACAGTGATATAAAGTTATTCAATGGATTGCCAGCCTTGTCGTTGTTCTGTTACACTGCTCTGCCCTGTCTACATCAGTGTCTTCTGTACACACATTGCACTTCCCATTCTTCTTCCTTTTATTCTCTCTGCGCCATATCCTTTCAATGAAACATTCCTCTATTGTGCATTTCTGCTCCTACACTCTGCCTCCTTGCACACCCCTTGAATTCTCCTCCATAGCAACAACCCCAATCTCTTCTTTGTTCAACATTCTTATAGTCTCTGTTGTCTTTGTGCATGCAATATTCACAATGCCTCTGCATTCTCACTCCATGCCAAATTCCTCCACATCTTGAGTGCTCTGCCTCATCATCATTGCGACTCTTCAACTTCTTCGACAATTTTTCCCACGCGTTCAACATCACTGGGTGTTCTGTCTAGATTTCTCAACTTCTCTAGTAGTTGAGGCTCTTCGTCTTCTCTGTCTTCGATGAGATTATCCTTTCTATTTTAAGCTACAGACTTCAATGCTCATCCACCTGTCAATCCCTCTAAGAGTTGTCTTCCTTTACTGGATGAATCTTGGAGACTCTTCAGCTCCTCTGGCAATCAAACAAAAGTCTCTTTGAATCTTCTGGCAGAAACCATCAATGGTTTCTAGCAGTTACACTGTGAAGCACAACATTATCCCTCCGATCATACTTAGATTCACCTACACCATTGGATTGGATCCATGGGATCTTGCACTCATTTTGACATTTTGACATTTAGCAATTCGACATTCGTGTGACCAAGTGTCTCGACACTCCCATACATGATCTCCGAAGCTCCGATACAGAGATTTTCTGCGCTAGCTCCTTCCTCTATATGACCATGGCCATGACCAAGTGCTTATGTATAGAGTGCTTTTCACAAATTCACATTTCGTGAATCTGGAGATGAGGCATCTCGACTCTCCAAGTCGCGATCTCTGAAGCCTCGAAATGGAGCTTATCTGGATTGACTCCTTCCCTTCTCGTGACCACCGGCGGTGACCAAAGACTGTGCCAAAAAGGTGCTTCATATTTTGTGAGTTTCCACACCATGCTCCGTTGACCCCAAGTCAACGAAATTCCAATTGCTTTCCACTTGTCCTATGATTCGATGGTTCAGATCTGATCTTGATTTGACGGCTATGATTAACTCGTGATTTCGCATATCGCAAGTTCTTCGATGGAGGTTCTTGTCACTCCGACTTGTGATAGGAGATATTTCGAAATAAAGTTGGATCGAAGGTCCAGATCACACCTTGATCTAACGACTATGATTAACTCCTGATATCGCATCTCGTGAGTTCTTAGATGGAGATTCTCTTCACTGTAAGTTGCGATACGCGAAACCCCGAAATGGAGTCTTTGACATGCTCTGATCTTCTACCACATGTCCCTCTTGGATCAACGATCAAGATTTTATCATGATCTCGCATATCGCGAGGTTGAATCTCTTTCCTTTGAATTTCACGACTTGCGAAACTCCGAATTGGAGTCTTTGTGGTGCTCTGATCTTTCGCCACGCGTCCTCTTGATCAACGGTCAAGATCTTGTCGTGATTTCACATATCGCTATCTCGACATTCCTGTGGTATTATTTCTTGACTCTCCAAGTTGCAAGTCGTGAAACCCTGAAGTGATGTAAACCTGCTGACATCACACATGGATTGACACGTGTCGAATAACTACCACGTGTCACTCTGATTCATGACTTACATGTGCCTGAAATGTCGAATCAGTTTGACACTTGTCATTGCCTGGTTGTGCCATGTGTTCTTCGCTGACATGGTTTACTGACGTGAGTCGGATTGACGGTCCAGATGTGATCTTGATTCAATGGCTCAGATCATATCGCGATTTTGTATATCACGATTTTGACAATCCTGTGGTATTGTTTCTTGCCTCTCCATGTCGTGAAACTCTGATTCTCGAACTCGCTTCCCCTTGCACTTTTAAAGATCGTGCAGATTCTCCTAGATCCTATGATGGTCGGTCCTCATGCTTAGATATAACGCCCGAGACGTATCCTCCATATCTGAATGCTCTTCTTTTCTACATTGAGATCTGACAGCCATCAGGAATTTTGAATTGTTGATCCAACGATCAATGTTGCTGCTCCTCCCTGATTATCACTGCGCTACTGATCATTGCTGCTGTACTTTCCATCAATGACAAGCATACGCTGCCTGTAAAACATGCCAACACAACCAAATTCCAGGCTCCTTTCCTACTGTACATACTCAACTGCCTAAGCTACCTTTTCTGGAAACATTTCATTTACCAGACTTGTCAAGATTGTTAAATGACCCAATCTGTCATGATCCGCATTGGCCTCATATGCCAACCAAGTTTCCCTCAAACATTCCAAAGTTTGAAGGTAAGCCTAACGAAGATCCAGGCAATCATGTGACCACCTTTCACCTATGGTGCTCATCCAACTCGTTGAGAGATGAATCCATCAAGTTGCGTCTGTTTCAATGCACTCTTATCCGAAGTGCAGTGAAATGGTACATCGATCTCGATCGCTCAAGATACTCTACTTTTGGAAAATTGGCAATGTTTTTTCTAAACCATTTTCAATTACTTGTGAGATACGACTTCGACACCGAATTGCTAGCCAACTTTGAGAAAACAAAGGCTGACCATATCTCAGATCACATTCGAGAATGGTAGCGTCAGAAGAGTTTGATAAAAGTACTAGTTCCACCAACATTCCTACTGGAGTGGTTCATTAAGTCTTTGGTACCCCAGTTATCCAAATATGTTGCAATGTCGGGAGTATTTTCTAAGAAGAAGCGATAATGAGAGATCAAAAGATAGAACTGATATACTCTTAGTCCGGTTTACTTTACAAAGTTTTTCCAGATGCACCACGCTCCATTCTTGACAAGACCAGAAAAATTTTTGGACCACATGCCAATGGTATCGTTGGTTCAACACAAGCAAATCCCGCTGATCAACTGTCAAATCAATTGCAACAATTATCGATACAATAGATAGTGGCCAGACAAACCATTGGTTTGACTGCTCCCCCTACTCAAATGTCAGATGTACATAGTGTGAAATCGACAAACCTGAAGTCCAACTAGTAGCCTGACGGAAAGACAAAATAGCGAAAGAAGGGTAAGGTGGATAAGAAACCCACCAATAATGTTGGTGGGGGAAACATAGAGAAAATAAAGTCAAAGTATCTGTGTAACCTTTGCACGCAAGACCACCCGAATCACCTGTGCCCTCGTCTTGTGGAGGCCCATAATTTATTGGCACAACAACAACCTGCTGTGTTAACAAACCCATTTCCACATGGGAAAAATTTAACTCAAGCCTCTTTGAAAGTGGATTGGGGAAGTCAGGGACCCCCTTTTTCGTCTAGTAATCCATCGACCTTGAATGTTTATATGTTGAAAGGTGATTCCCACATAGCGACTAGGACACATGATTACATAATTCCAAACACTTCTAATAAGGGTAAAGAAGCCAAAAACCCATCTGTTCCTCTCCATATTGAGAAGATGTTGGTTGAAACAATGAAACACATCCTGAAAGGGGTGTCCAAGAAAGCTTCCCACAAGCCAAACATGAGGGCTGCCCAAAACTACTCTGTGGTGGAGGATTTGTCACAAACCCCTTGTGCAATGTCTACTTTGGAGGTCCTCTAGAGCTTCCCTTCGCAGAGAAAGGCTCTGTTAGCTACCTTAGGATCTGCTGAGACCTGTAATCAAGGAACAATCATGCTTGATACAACTGAATTGAAACCTCATCTCCCATACCACGTCACCTTTCAGGTAGTAGTGGTTTACACCACAAAATATTTTACCCAGAACATTTTCCGCATGGTGGTTGATGAGGGCGCCTCGACATGCATGATGTCGTTGGCATGTTGGAAGGCCATTGGCTAACCCATTTTTTCTCCATCACCTACTCTTCTTAATGATTTCGATGGTCATTCATTCAGACCACATGGAATCATTCCTTCTTTCTCCATGCAGCTAGGAGGAAAGACCGTATGCATCAAAGTTGAAGTGGTCGATGTGCCTCTCGATTACAACCTATTGTTAGGAAGGAGTTGGACCTATGCTATGCATGCAGTGGTGGCCACAATTTTTTGGGTCTTGTTGTTTCCACATGAGGGCCAGAGAGTGTCCATTAATGAGTTTTCCTTCTCCCATCCTGACCCTTCATCGTGGGCATCCATGGTCCCGATGATTGATAATCCACAACCCGACGTCGTCAATGTAGGGGTTGGCTTGTGCCTGCCTTTGATGGGTACCTTCGATTACCTGCATCCGTTCGACGATGTCAAGTTCACATCGACTATCCTTGACCCTCTAAGGATGAAATATTTCAAGTGTCGTTGTTATGTACGACTTACTTTAACGATCTATGGACTCTTCCTTCCCCATCAACCACGATGGAAGGGAAAAGGCATCATGGCATGGACATGCCTTTGTCCATGACATAAGTTGCATACTCTATTGTCCATCAAGATTCCCCCAACCTTGATCCAACTCCCGCACAGGGGTTAGATCCAGTGTTCGAGCCTACCTGGGCTCAAGGTTCCCTCACCACTACTAATTCCTTAGATTTGGTCTTTCCCTCTGACAAGGCGATTATAGAGGTGTTGACTAGTCTAGGCAAACCTTGGGATGATCTCCATCACAGATCTTATTTTCTCCTAGAGTTAGGAAGAATTGAGGTGGGTAAATTCGTGTTGACTATGACTGGAGATAGGTATTGTCCTATCAATCCTTTGGCTACGCACACAGTTTACGCTGAAGGTAGTATGGAAACCATCGCTGAAATGATACCTATTGACATCTTCAGAACCCTTGGTGTCGTGGAGAATGTCTTTGTTGGAGCAGACTGCTCCCTCGAGGAGATTCAAATCTACACATATTTATTTAAAGAATTTTGTGACGTTTTTTCCTGGTCTTACGAGGAAATTCTAGGCATTGATCCAAGAATCGTCAAACATGAAATAACGACATATCCTGACGCTAAGATGGTCCGATAGGAGCTTCGTCCGGTAAATCCTAAGAAAGCAACAAATATTAAGGCTAAAGTAGAGAAACTGCTCAAATCTGGTTTCATCTACCCCATTCAATTGACTCAATGGGTGTCAAATCCCGTTTCAGTCAACAAAAAGCAGGAACGATTCGCGTATGTATGGACTTTCGTGATTTGAACAAGGCCTATCCAAAGGATAATTTCCCCACCCCATTCATTGACCAGATTGTCAATGAATGTGTAGGATGTGAGGTCTTTTATTTCATGGATGGTTTTTTGGGATACAATCAGATACAGATTAAGCCCAAAGACTAGCATAAAACAACTTTTTTCTGTCCATGGGGTACATTCTCTTATCGGAAGATGCCTTTTGGCCTGAATAATGATGGAGCCACTTTTCAGCGGGCCATGCATTTTTATTTCCACGATCTCAGACACATAGTCGAGGCCTATATCGATGATTTAGCATCACGATCTTGTAAGAGAGCTGATTATCCCACACACCTCTGAATTATCTTTGAGCGATGTCACTACTATCGGATTCGCTCGAATCTAAAAAAGTGCATTGTTTGTGTGACGTCAGGTTGTATTCTAGGTTTCATAGTTTCAAAAATAGGGATCATGGTCGATCCTATAAAGGTTGAGGTGATAGTTCAATTGCCTCCCCTGTGCACAGTCCTTCAGCTTCAAATTTTACAGGGAAAATCAAACTTTCTTCAGTGTTTTATAACAAACTATGCCGAGATCACTAAAGGGTTCCTACGTTTACTAAAAAAGGACGTTCCTTTATATTGGGATGAATCCTCTCAACGCTCTTTTGAAGCATTGAAATGCACCCTCACGTCTTCCCCTCTGCTCCAGCCTCCCAATTATAATAAAGATTTCTTATTGTACTTGGTCGCTGCAGAGTCGACCATCGGTATGGTCTTGGTTCAAGAGAACGATCTGCTTGAAGAGAATGTGATTTATTACCTGAGCTAAGGCCTGGTTGGACTAGAACTCAACTACTCTCATGTTGAGAAGCTTGCATTGGCAGCAATCCATGATGTCCAATGATTATGTCATTATATTATGCTTCGTAAGACTACCGTCATTGCCATTGTGAATCCGTTCCAATACGTGTTGACACGATGTGTAATCGGCGGAAAGATCAGTAGATGGATTGTTATATTCCAGGAATTTGACTTGGATTTTATTTCTACGAAATCTAAATAGTCGTTGGTCTTTGCGGAACTTATCTCATAACTTCTGGTTGAGTCAGGTGATGTTACGCTCGAAGAATCACCAATTAAAGGAGATCTTTTTCTGAATTCATCTTTGGACCCTTGGTATGGAGATATATTAGTCTATCTCCAAACTTTGAAGTGCCCCACCTTTGCTTCTTGCGATGAGCGTCGAAGTATACGCCATCAGGAAAAAAAATATCTCATACTCGAGGACACTTTATATTGTTGAGGTGTATATTTCATCCTTCACCGGTGTCTCACTCATGAATAAATAGAACTCGTTCTTAATGACTGCCACATGGGAGCATGTGGTGGTCATTTGTCTGGGTTGGAAACAACCCAAAAGATTCTACAAGCAAGTTACTTTTGGCTGACGTTGATCAAAGATTGCGTTGAATCGGTCAATAAGTGCCACTTGTGTCAGATCTTCTCTCAGAAGATGAGGGAAAACCCTGCTCCTATGTTTCCTGTCATTACAGTTGGCCCCTTCACAAAGTGGGGGATTGATTATACTACATGACACCCCCCTTCATATAGGGGGCACCATTATATCATCATAGAAATAAACTACTTCACAAAGTGGGTTGAAGCTATGCCAACGTTCAAGGATGATGGCGAGACAAAAACTCTCTTTTTGTTCAATCAGATAATAGCAAGGTTCGACATCTCGAAGGAGATTGTCACTGACCATGGTAGTCACTTCCAGAACAAAATGATGTCTGAGTTAACATCAAATCTTGGGTTGAGGCAAGAGCATTCATCACCCTACTACCCAGAAGCGAATGGTCAGGTGGAAGCTGTGAATAAGTCCCTCAAGACTATTCTGTAGTGAACGATCAATTCAACCAAGTCAAATTGGCATTTGATGTTGTACTCAACGTTGTGGGCCTACCAAAAATCTGTAAAGACTACAACCAGTTTCTCACCTTTTCAACCATTTTACGGGCTGGAAGCAGTCTTGCCAATAGAGTGCTAGACCCCATCTCTAAAGTTGGCAGTACAGTTATTTCCATACACTTCACCGCTTGAGGAATGCTTATTATATCTTGAGCAGCTCGATGAGAAATGCCATGACACAGCCTTGGCTAATGAGGCTCACTGGAAAAAAATCAAGTGTCAATATGATCGGTCTGTTTTTCCTCAGATTTTCTCCAAAGACGACCTTGTCTTGGTCTATGACCAAGATAAGGATCCCCTAGGGGCAGGCAAGTTCAAACCTATGTGGTTCAGACCTTTCATCGTGAAGGAGGTACTAAAGAAGGGCGCTTATCGTTTGGTTGAATTTGAAGGGAAAGCTTTGGCAGAGCCTAGAAATGGGCTCTACCTCAATAAGTATTACTCGTAGGTGGGTCACCTTGGGTGACTTCTTGTACATATGTATAGTTCTTATACAATTTATTTTTTTTCTTTTTGTTTTATGGACATGTCATTTTTGATGTCATCTTTTTCGTCGTGGTAGATGTCAAGTGAATCAGAGGTTTTCATTGGCTTCACAGATGGTGCTGATTGACACACTCAGAGGCTTGCTTCCGCATCTTGGGTGATCTTCACACCTCAAGGCTAGTTGCTATTTTCTAGAAGTATCTGTCTAGGTGACGCCACAAATAATGTCGTCGAGTACAATGCAATAATAAAGTTGCTTTGTGATGCTTTGTCACATGGTATCTCTCACCTATGGGTCTACTTAGATGCACATCTTGTTGTGTCCCAGTTGAATGGGATTTACCACATTTATGATCCTATTCTACACCGACGATTCCTTAGGGTACGTCTCTTAGAATGATGCTTTGATTACATTACATATATCCATGTTCCTAGGAGATTGAATCAAATCATAGATACTATAACTAATAATGTATTAGATTGACATATTTCACACACATAAAAGAAGCACACACATACACGTGTACATACATTGTAAAAATGTAATCCATAAGACATAAAAATATGTAAATATGCATATATATATATATATATATATATATATATATATATCAAAAGTCTCAGAGTACATAGGTGGGCGCAAGCACCTCAAAAAATAATATGTCTGGTATACAATGTGGGGCTTATGCCCTAAAAAATATACAAAAAGAGTGCCCTCGGCACGTAAGTGGTCCACCCTAAGCTAAGCATGAGGCCTGTTCTCCCTACCATAGTGAACGACGACATTTTTCGAACGTTGGAAAAGTTGGATCTAGGTCCGTGGCACCCCAACCACATGAGGCTGCATAGATGGCGGGAGATCCTCGATCTCGGCCATGGGCACTGTACGAGTGAGCACGGTGAGGTACCACTCCACCCATCTCAACACTCTCTCAGCCTCTCCAACTGGAGGTCCCCTTGCTGCTGCTGTTGGTCTGGCAACCGCTGCTGGTGCTACCTCTGGTCGAGGACGTCGCCTGCTCCTCCCAAAATCTGTTGGACACACTGGTCCCACATCTGTACATAATAGATATATAGTTGTCAAATACTCTGGTACACATAAAAATGATATATATAAAAATAAACTAAAAATTAAATAAATTTTAAAAATAAATGTACCCATCTCTTCTTTCTCAGCTTCGGGAGGTATGGGCATGTTCGGATCCCTGGAAAAGTTGATCCTGACGTAGGGGTAGTTATCTATCGCCGAAATATGTCATGCCCATATGTAAAAAAAGGTGTTGTCAAAGGCCTCTATGGTTCTTCCGTCCCCCTGTCGTGGCAGCAATGCCACCCATCTACACACTGCTGGGATGGAGGCCACATGCCCCTACACTGTCTCTTGTGGACTGAGACTAGGTACCCTCTCAAAAAAGAACGAGCACAGAATGGTCTCGAACCCGAAGTTTTTGTTGTTTCATCCATGACACTCGGTAAGTTGTCTCTTCATGTAGTCTAGCATGGTTGTACTTTAGTTGAATATTCGTGCATTTAAGCACTACACTACACAATGCATGTGTGCCCGGGAGGCCTGATGTAAAGCCATGGATCCAGTGATCCACCCCATGAGTAAAACTATCACTTTTAGTGATAGGTTGGTGATCTTGTTGATTGGCACCTCAGAACCTAATTTCTCAGTGTCAACCTTGCAATGTAGTTCAATCAACTCAACAATGTTGTGAGGCCTAGGGGGAAAAGCACGCAAGTTGACTGGTTCACCCCTCCTCGAGAGGCCAGTTAGAAAGTAAACGCCTTCAGTCGTTGGAGTCAAAGACTGCCCCTCGAGCATTAACGCCTCAATGTTGAGATGCCAATAATCTACCAAAGCATTCAACAACCTGGGTTGTGCCCTCATGAATGGACACCGAAAGAACTTCCACAACCCGCATTGTCTAAATGTAGCCATAGCTATAGGGTCCTCATTGACCAAGATATCTATATCCTCATGCTCCCTCTCTCTCTAGTGGACATACATCCTATTACAAACAAGTTCATGGAGGAAGTTAGCTCTTGCATTTTTATTTTTTACCTTTTTGAGGGTGTACGCGGGCTGTCTTGGACACAGTCGCGTATGCACATGGGTAGATTTTTTTTTTCCCGCGAACATACGTGGGCTATCCATGGAAAACCCGTGTACATGTAGGGTCACCCTTTTTTAAAGGTGTGCGCCCCCCCAAAAACCCAAAGAAATGAAAAATGGAAGTATTGGAATGAAAGAGGGGTTTATTTGTACTTGGTCTGAGCAGAAGTTCATTTCATCCTTTGAAGCTCCCAGAATCAACTCTTTTAGCAAAGGTTTGTTTTTGGCTTTTTTGTCAATTCTCAATTTACAATGGTGATAATGAGCCGCTAGCTTCTATTTATAGACTTTTTTGGCCCCTTTTGTCATTTTTTGGACCCTTTTATCGTTTTTTCTGTCTTGAAAATAATTTAATGTGGTTCTTGAGTTTCTCATTGGATGTTACGATACACTTCACTTTTGGTTTGGAAATTTTTTTGGGAGATGGGTCACTTTTAAAGGTCCTTTGGTAAAAAGTTGTTTTTCCAACTTTGTGCATTTAAGTTAGGATTCCACCTCTACTTTTTTCAACTCGTTGTCTTTTCCGCATTGCCATAGGGTCAATCCCATCGAATTGCAACATAGAACCATCATTGTTGCTTTAGAAGTGTCATAATTTGGTGGTAGAGCCTACCTCCACATGGATGCCCTAGGTAGATCCTGGTTACATTTTTGGTGTCCACTATGTCATTAATGACATTAGGCTCGAGAGTCCTTGTTAGTCTTGTACTGATTATGAGATTGAGCCTCATACGTCTGATATGTTATCACTCTTGACCTCACCCTCAGGACTCCTAGAAAATGATTCTTCTTTTAAGCCCTTTTAAGAGTCTTTAAACATGAAAATATTTCCAAGCCATCTTCTTGTCCTTCACGCTCGCCAAACTAAAATTTGAAGGCACATCTGTCCAGTGGTAGTTTACCCCTTTTTCAGTCTGGATGGTCAATTTTATGAAAAAAGGTATGATCTAGGAACTTTGGTTCACTATAAGAGTATTCTCAGGTATAAGTTTAACCCTTTTTCGGGCCTGAGGGACTAAATTTACGAAAAAGGAACCCCCATGGAGTCCATAGTTAAGCTCTTTTCAGACTCAATAAAATTGAAAAGATCGCCGAGTGACCTTGTTCTTTCACACTCGTTAATTAGTTCAGAGAAACATCTATTGGCATGAGTTTACCCCTTTTTTCGGCCTGTATATTAAGGAGGAAAAAGGTACACCTTGGGAGATTCGTCTCACCGGGAGAGTTCTCCTCAACAAATTTCACTTTTTCGGGCTAGGGAGACTAAATCTAGAAAAAGACAACGAGTCCATAGTTAAGCTCTTTTCAAACTCCTTAAAATTGAAAAGATTGTTGAGTGATCTTGTCTTTGTCACACTCGTTAAAATGGTTTTGAATAGATGTCTTTTGAGTGCTAGTTTACCCCTTTTTTGAACCGACTAGACTACCTTCAAAAAAGGTACCCTAGTGGAGTCTTCTTTTGCGCTTTTTCAGACTCTCTAAAAATGAAAAACCACCGAGCTTACCTTCTTTGGGCTTGTTAAAATTACATTGAAGGGCATTATCATTGTGTCCTATTAATCAAATTTTCATCTCTGCATCTTTGGCCTAATGTTAGCTCCATGTTACTCTCAACTGAACCTTTGAAGCATGCCTTATATGCAAGCCTTGTAGCACTTTGCCTTTGTGTTTTGACACCTTGAATGT
>ML803205.1:80146-90337 GCA_009831015.1 Picea engelmannii | reverse complement strand
TGACTACATAGAGTTGTGTCCTCCTCCATTTGGTTATTCTTCCAAGCATATGGAGAGTTTTGTTGCCTCCTTCATCATATACTTATGTCAATGTCATACTGCCTGAGTCTGATCATCTATCGTGCTTTTGTTCAAGGGAAGTTTTACCCAACTTGAGTCAACCTTTCTGCAGTTTGTCTCTTTCCCTCATGCCCGACCATCCCCATAAGTGCAATCAAGTCTTTATTCGAAATCAATGAAGTTCTCTACCTGATCACCGAGATCCTCTTGTCTGTTCCCCGACGAGCCATTGAAGAACTTTGGGTAGTGAATTCGTACACTCATATTACACTCCTACCCAAGTTTTGAAGATCTTGAAGTTGTTTCTTGAGCTCTGAAAGCCTCATCTCCAGTCATCAGGCGTCATTTGGCTTCTTGAAGATGGATACTACACATGTATATATTTGATTTTGAGATGTAGATACGCTGTGTATTGCTCGCGACTACACTTTATATAGTTATATGACATGGATCTGCAGTGTATTTGATTGGCAAACATGATTTATTTCATCCCGAGCATGGGTATGCCCGCCTTAGTGAGACAATTATTATTTTTTTCAGATGGAACCTCCCGAACTCTGGTCTCGGGCTCACTCACTTCATACGTTGGTGAATATTTGTAATGTATTTCTGCCATTAGATGATCTTCTGGCCTCACACATTAGGGGGAATATTTTATAACCCTAAATTGAACCATACATGCATACCTGACATCATGCCATCTCACTTACTATTTTTTCCAAGCCATCACTGAGAAGCTTCTTAAAAACAATATTTTTGAAGATGTATGCACCCTGCACCATTACTTCCCACGTATGTGCACTAGCTGCACCATTACTACCAGCATACATATGCTAGTTGCACCACTACAGCCCGTGTATACTCGCAAAAGTTTTAAAAATAAAAAAGTTGCAAGGAATTCGTTGAGATTATGGGCTATTGGGTAGTTTCCCAACTATCCCACTGCCTATAGCCCGTCACCCAACCGAATAAACATCCTTTTTTCATATAAAATGAGGTGTTGGGGTCTCATTCCAAAGCTAAGCATAAGAACAATAAAACTTTTCCCATTTCACTTTCCCCCCTTTCCCCAAGAATTTGCAGCCACATTGTGAGTTTTGAGCCAGAATTCCCTATTCTTGCCTTTTTCCTCCATTGCAATCCTAATACATTCCCTAGAGAGAGTTGAAGAGGAGAAAGATATGTGGAAGTGTAGTTGGAACTTGGTGAAGAGGATCCTGGACCAGGTTCGAGGAGCAATCACCAATCTCGTTGTAAGTAACTTTGTGATATTAATAAAAAGGAATACTTTTTCTGTCCCGAATATGATGTGTTCAATCTTTATGTTTGATTTATATTTGATTATGACATCTAACCCACTAATTCATATATAATATGTATGTTCGTAGTTCTTTGTTTATCTGTTTATGAATGCAGGTCAGCCTTGGGAGGAGACTTGTATTCGAGGAACAACCGAACGCAAAACGATCGACACCGGATGTGGAGTTTAAGGTACAGTTACCAGATCTTTTTACCTTGTGTTTTATGCATGAATGTGGGGTGTATTTGGGGTAGTTGTTAAAAAGTAGGAGACTTTAGACGGTTATCTCTGCCTACATGTTGAACCCTAGTGTAGTCCATAGGGGGCTTTTCCCGCTATAGCAAGGACAATTGCTCACATCTGATTAGTGAGATGAGGCTTAAATATTCCACACATCCTAATGAAGGTTCGGGAAGACTAAAGGATGATAGCATCAACAAAGGAAAAATAGCCTCACAGACTGGAAAATATGGATTTTAAGTTTTTTTTTATTATTGATGATAGTTGACTTCAGATTTTCATATGGCATGCTTTTAGATATATTGGTATTACATTTTGGAAATAATTGCAAATATTATTGAGATAAATTGTCAAATGTTAATATGATGATGGGGGTCACAAGGAAGTGTGTTTGGCTTAATTAACTAGTATGTTATGATTGTTAAAAAGCTAAAGGGAGTCACAAGGGGTACCACCTACTAGTTATTATTTATTTATAACCCTTATTATGATTATTTCTTTTCCCCTTAACTAAAAGTTGGTTGAGTCTTTTAATTAAATTAAATAATGAGTTGGTTCAACTACTTCAACCAATTCTAATTTGTTTAAAGACAAAAGGAAAGGGAGGAAAAGAGGAGGATGGAAGGAGAAGCATATTAAGTTTTTATCTTTGAGTTTCTGCTGAGATAATTCAGTTTTCATTCATTCCTTAATTTATCACAAGCCTAATTGTTTTTATGATAGTAGGGTATTATTGTAGACAATAAGATTCAGGGTTGAATTACATCATTCAGACACTTGTTTTTCAGAGGTGTTGATCTATCTTTGATAGTCTGTGTAGACTTGTTTGTTTGTGAATTAGTTTTGATGATTGAGAAAGGATATTGTGTTGAGTCGAGTGGGAAGCAATTTGTGGCAATATGATCTAGCTTTTAGAGTTCATTTTTTTGATTTTTTGTCAGAGGTCCTTTTGTATGTTCCATCAAGGATGTCTAAGTTTGACTTTGGTCTTAAATTTCTGCATGAAATTTTGTAAAAGAACGAATCTTTTCTGAATTGGAAATAAATAAATGATTTCTTTATGTCTCATCTGTCTTGATTGTCATATTGGTATCTTTACTTCTGTCTTTACATTTATTTCAGAAACTGTTATATTCAGAAAATTACATAAAAAGTAAATTTCCAGCAAGCTTTTTATTAATAAAAGACTAGCCTAAGCACTTGTAGTTAATACTTGTGAGTTAGGATGTTATTTTTTTTGGCTATAAACATAGGGTAAGATTCTCGTCTATTTTTCTCTAGCCAAGCAGAATCTAAAAATGATTGAGTAAGATCATCTCGTATCATTTCCTCAACATTTATTTGGCGACCATACTGGGGAGATCTTCGATATCTCTCTGGTTAAATTTTATACTCGATTTTCATCGATACATCTTTTTTCTGATATTGATTCTTTGAATGTTTTATTTCTTAATGGCTGCGCCTATTGCAAGGTAGCCCAATATTGAGCCTGGTATCCAAGACCAAACCAACATTGCTTTGAACTTGTTCAATACCATTTTAGACACTACCAATACTTGTGCCGATATTAACCATTCTTGGGAAAACATTGAACGAGATATTAGTGCTCAAGAACAAAGCTAGATGTAGACAACCTAGAAATCAACAGTAACCTTTTGTTTCTTTAGTTTTGGCCTTTCTTTCATGTCCTTAGACTCTTGTGCTTCTAGAAGAAGAAGAGGATTATCACCTAAAATCAATCCTATTTCTGAAATATGAAGAAGGAACGTTGTGTTATCTGCCCAACAAAGTTTTCTAATGAGAACCTTATCTGATTCATCCAATTCTTCTTTCTTTCCATCATCTATCATCCACAATATGGCATCTAGTGGTGGCTTTGGTGGCACCGAAAGTGATTCCTCTTCTCAGTATTCATCGTCGTCAGTGATTGGTAGTTTATATAGCCACCATATCCCTATCCAATCTACCACAAATCCCACAAAAGTCATTAAAAAGTATGGACTTTTTTAGTTTGAAGAAGACGATACAACCAGACTGTGGCATGTGTCCTCTCCTCTTAACCTAGCACCGACTACTCGACCACTTCCTAAATTCAATGAACATCTTCCTAGGTTTTTAGGAAATAACATTGTCACTACAAATGAGCACCTGGTGGCATTTTCTAATGCTTTTCATAACATAGGGGCTAATGACAATGATACTTGCATGCTCTTATTTGTCAATTCCTTAGAAGGAAAGGCTGCGACCAATTTCTTCGACCTTCCTCCTAATATTCTGTCTACTTGGGAGGAGTTGATCTATTGGTTCAGATCCACTTATGGGAAATCTAAAAGCCAAGCCGAGAAGTTACAGGAGTATAATAATGTTACCTATAAGGATGGTGAGACCATCAAGTCCTTCAACTTGTGTTTCCTTCAACTTGCGTTTCACCAAGTTATACAATCAAATCCCTAAACTCATTCACCCTCAGAACCAAGCCACTTTCATTCATTAATACAATTCATTGACTTCCCCCTACCGTCATAAGCTCAAGGAAAAAACCATTGATAATCTCGGTTCCGCTCTGCATACTTTCTCAGAGTATGAAGAACAACTTGAAAGAACAGGTCTTCCCCAGAGAGAATCAATTAAACAGATGAACATGTCCGCCCTCTTGCAGCTAGTACAAGATATGAATAATCGTATGATAGAATTCGAGCGAAAAGGAACTGTATCCCCTCTCACTCCTGGAGCTTCATCCTCTTTTTCACCACCCTTTAGAAATCCGGTTGAAAATAATTTTCAGCCTAAATCTATCTTGCCTCGAAGTTGGTGTAACTTCTGTGAGGAACACCTTGAGGAAACCACATGTGAGGTAAATAAGAGTGCCAGAGATAAGATCTCTGGCAAGAGACTCGAAGCTATTATCATTGTCCTTGATTTTGTAGATCCATAAGATGTCATGGTCATCAATACTAGGAACAAAGCCTATGCTCCCAAGGGAAAATTTGATCCTCCCCGCAGTTCTTCTAGCCGGAGCTCATCTTCACCCGCTACTACTGTTCAGGTTCCTAAGGTTCCCAAGAGTCAAAGAATAACTCCCCATCTCCCCTCTTCCAAACACAATATATTGAATTAGTTGGCCAAAATAAAGGCAGATGAAACCCTTATAGACATGGTTTCCATCCCTGAACAATAGATGCATCTGAAACAATTCCTGGAAGGAAAATCTTCCATTGTAGCCAATTTTTCTGAAGAGGTAAAAAAATAGGTTTGTTCTGTAAATAAAGTAGGTGTACATAACTTTATATACCCTGTACAAAACCCCCCTTTTTATATTTTTGTAAATATTATGGATAAGATTTTCCATTTTTGCCTCATTGATGGTGGTTTGGGTCCAAGTGTGATGTCGAATATTATTATGGAAGAGCTAGGATTGAATTGTACAAATGCAAATTCTGGAAGCATGCTCTCCTATAATAGTCTACAACAAAATACCATAGGTGAGATTAAGGATGTGACTTTAGTTTTGTGTGCTCACCTTGAAATAAGGACAACCCTCAACATTTAGGTAATCGATATGCCAGTAAGAAATTACTCAATCATCTTAGGAAGATATTGGCAAGCCTTAATGGGTGGATACCTCTCACTCGATGGAACACATTTATCCGTTCCTCGGAATGAAAAAAACATTATAGTCCTCAGAGAAGGAAGGATATCACCTTACATAGAGAGTGTCCCACAACCTAATGTAAACTACATCGAAGATGACCTAGGGGTGTATTCCATCTTTGCTGAGGAGGATAACATTCCCATAGAACAAATTGATTTAGATGATGGCATGTGACACATGCACTTTGATTTTTCATTCTCTAATGAAGGTAACATAGATAACATTATTTTGATTTATCCTGTAGGAAAGATCCATAAATTTTCTTACCGGTTGGAGTTCGCTTGCACTAATAATGTCACTGAATTCGAAGCCTTGTTATTAGGCATTGAGAATGCCTATAATCTTGGCTACGATCACCTTTCATTTTTTGGGGATTCTGAGCTTGTTGTGAACTTGTACGTGAAATTTACTCGCCTAGCAATAAGTTGATGAAATGATACACCCAAACTGTTTGGGCACTTGTCTTGAACCTTTTATCCTTCAACATCACTCATGTTAAGAGGGAGTTAAACTCGATGGCTGATCGGTTAGTTGTTTTAGTAGCCTCTCCAAATCGACAACTTCTGCCACACAAACCTGCTTGTACCTTCCAATATCTGTATCATCCACATATTTTCGACAATATAGAATCTTGGCAGGTCTTCCCTAATGGTGAGAGAATTTGCGCTTTTATCCAAAATGAACCTTTTAAGCCTAAGGAGATTATATCCATAGAAGATAACAAGATTCCTAAAGGCTTGACTCCTCTCGAGAGTTCATTTTCTTCAAGTGATGTAGGCAACAAGGAGGAACATAAAGAAGAGGAGTAAAAAAGGAAGGTGGGTAAAACCATCTCCTTGAACATTGGGACACTTGAGGCTCCAAATAATGTTAAAATAGGTGCCAAATGTTCAGATGAAGAGAAAGCAAAGTTTTCCAAGCTGCTTGGTGAATTTCAAGATTTTTTTTCTTGGTCTTATGAGGTTCTTTGTGGTTTTGATCCTAGTCTAATGCAACATGCCATTCCCATTCAGGAAGGCATAAAACCAAACAAGAAGAAACAAAGACCTATCAACCCTATGCTAGAAGCAACTATTCGAAAGGAGTTGGAAAAACTCTTGAAGGATGGAATCATCTTTCTGGTCAAGTATTCCGAATGGGTTTCAAATCTGGTTCCTGTTCGAAAAACAACTGGTCAGATCAGATTGTGCATTGATTTTCGCGCATTAAATCAATCTATTATAAAAGATCACTTCCCTCTCCCTAACATGGAAATGATTTTGCAGCAAGTGGCAGGGTTACAAATGATGTCCTTACTTGACAGGTTTTCCGGTTATAATCAAATCAAGGTAAAAAGGGCAGATAAATATAAAACCACCTTTATTACTAGTTGGGGTACCTTTTCTTATGAACGTATGCCTTTTGGTTTATCTAATGCAGGTGCCACCTTTCAAATAGATATGCAAATAGCTTTTGATGATTTGATTGTTAAGATCATTCAGATCTACCTTGATGACTTAACAATATACTCTAAAATCCGATCAGATCATTTTGGTCATCTGAGGAAAGTTCTCATGTGATGTAGGAAATTTGACATTTCTCTAAATCCTTCCAAATCCATTTTTGGCGTTACCGAGGGTAAGATCCTTGGACACATCATCTCCGATTTAGGAATAAGCATTGATCGTGAAACGATTGTTGCTATCCTTAATCTTCTTGCTCCCACTTCCAAGAAAGAAGTTCAATCTTTTATGGGGGTTATTAACTTTGTCTATAGGTTTGTTCCAGATTTTGCTGTGATGGTCAAGCCAATTCATAATTTGCTTAAGCAAGATCATTCTTTTTCTTGGAAATATGATGTCAGAAATTCTTTTGAAGGGATTAAGAAATAAATTAGTTCCGCATTGGTTTTGGTGAAGCCAAATTTTGAGAAAGAATTCATGATATATAAAAATTCCACCGAGGAGGCAGTTTCTGTTGTCCTCATGCAAAATGACGACCAAGGAAACAAAAAACCAGTGACTTACATGAGTCAAAGTTTGTCTGATGATGAATTCAAATATTCTTTTATTGAGAAACATGCTTTCGCTCTTGTTAAGGTCATTGAAAAGTTTTTCCACTACATATTAGGTAAGCATATGTTGGTAAAGGTCCCTTTACCTGCTGTCAATTTTTTTCTCTCATAGACTTATCTTTCAGGAAAGCTTCCACATTGGCTTGCCAAGATCCAGGAGCATGATATAAATATCATGACTTCTACCACTATCAAGGGACGTGACCTAGCCCTTCACTTGGATCAACATGATGAGAATGGTGAAGAAATTGATGAAGAAGATAGTTCCCTTTCATCTCTCTTTTACATTGACGATCAGATCCTCCCTGTGTCTGAAAATCCCTAGTAAAATAATCTGGTTTATTATTTACAGAACCAAAAATGTCCTGACAACTTAGAAACTCATCAAAGGAGAAGAATCCATCTTGAATCTGCAATATACACCATTATAGGAGACTTCTTATTTCGAAGATCTACTGATGGTGTGCTACTTTGTTGTGTAAACAATGAGGACGCACAAAAACTGTTACAAGAAGCTCATGGTTCTTCAAGCTCTATCATTCATGTAGGAGGCCATTTCTCTGAAAAAACCACTGCTTTCAAGATTATTAGAAAAGGTTACTATTTGCCTTCAATCTTTCATGAATCTTATGTTTTTTCAATATCTTGTGACAAGTGCCAAAAATTTGTTGGGAAAGAACGCTTTTCAGTCATGCCCTTACAACTTGTCCTACTAGAATTTCCCTTTTCCAAGTGGGAATTGGATTTTATTGGACCTATTAATCCTCCTTCTTCAGCTGGAGAAGTTTTTATTTTGACATCCACATAATCTTTTACAAAATGGGCTAAAGCTGTCCCACTTAAGAATTCTATAGATGATTAGGTAATTTCTTTCCTTGAAAATAATATTTTTTTCCAGATTTTGTCTTCCATTGGAAATTATTACAGACAATGGTCCTGATTTCATTTCTACTAAGCTGACTCAATTTTTGGCTATATTGGGTTAAACATTTCACCTCATCAACTTATTATCCCCAAGGAAATGGACAGGCTGAGTCTACCAACAAAAATCTGGTAAGAATCGTCAAAAGGCTCATCGAAGACAAGCCTTGTTAGTGGCACACTCTCCTCACTTACGCCCTCTAGACGGATTGAACTACCGCCAAGGCAAGCACCGGTTTCACCCCTTTTCAACTTGTTTATGGACAAGAAGCCCTCCTACCAACCGATCTAGAACTTTCTTCCTTAAGGTTGATGCTACAGATTGAAGAATTAAATTCTTCAGATGTTTCACAAAGGATAACCGCGCTAATAGCTTTAGAGGAGAAAGGGATGTTTTCTTTGGGTAATATTAAAAGGAGACAACAAACCGTTAAGAAGTATTTCAACAAGAGTGTCAAGACTGTCAAGTTTAAGGTCAATGAAAAGGTTTTTCTATGGGATTCAACTCACGCTGATAGGGGAAGACATTCAAAATTTCAAAAATTATGGATTGGTCCTTTCAAGATCGCTTTTGTCATAGGTACATATTCTTAAATTCTAAAGGATTTACATGAGCGATTGTTTTCCTACAACACTAATGGTTCTCACTTAAAGTGACACTATTTACATTGGATTAGTGGCTGATGCGTACTAAGAAATTAAATGAACTTGAGTGTGGAGGTGACGTGCATTTACTGCACATCACTCCTACTCCTCCCACTGGATGCCACCCTAGTCGGGCTATTATTCAACTGGGTTTTGCTGTGGTTAGGCTCCGACTTTCAAGCAGAGGGTGAACCGCTCGGCCAAATCACATTTTTAAGGTATTTTGATTACATGTATGTTTTATTTTTTTCCATCCATGAGTCTACTCTGTTTATGAAATAGGTATTGGCTCTAATGTATGGATTGTGCTTTCCTTAAGTACAGAAATTGTGTGAGATTGCGATTTTCTTTGGAGTAAATCGTTGATGACTTTCTCTACAATAATGTTTGTGTTGGATCATGTTGTCATTGATGCCAATGGTTTGATTGATTAATGTCATTGATTGATGTCAAGTGATTGATTGATGCCAATGGTTTAATTGATTGATGTCAAGTGATTGATTGATGATTGATGTAATGTAATATGTATTTTCCTTGATGAGAATGCATAGATGAAGATGGATCAATGACTTGTCATTGATAAATGATGAATATGGATCAATGTGGTTTCATTGGTATATGATGCATTGTTGGAAAAATGTAAGATGACTCCCTTTTTTTTTTATCATGATTGATAAGGTGCACAAATGGATGAACTCCAAAGTGGTCCCATTATGGTGAAATCCCTCATAGGAAGATGCTTTATGGATTCAGTTATCCTAGAAGAATGGTTGGAGTGTTAGAATATAGAAGATGGTGTGCTCGTTTTACCATTGATGATACCCTCGTCACCCAACCACAGGCTGAAGCCTCCCTCCGAGCACCTTAACCTTGAATGAGAATTTCTCCGGAAGCAAACCATAGGCTAGATAGATAAACAAAGAGTAGCGCATCTCTCCCCAAGGATAGCGCAACAAAAAAGACTGATCAGATGTTCCAAACCCTAGCCAAGAGATATCCAAGCCAATACTGAAACTAGCTGCTGCTGCAGCTGCACCTGCAACCCTCCTCCAAACTTGTGCACCAGACTGCAACTGCAGTGCGCACTAACTGGGAAACTGCAATTCTGAGATACTTTCAAATGAGAACTTGCTCCCTATATTTATAGTAATCCTGCCAGTTTGCTGGGGCTGACTTCTCCTTCTGGGTATGTGTCTGTTCAGTATATTATTATTAATTCTGGCCGACTTCTTCTCTTGGAGGCTAATAGCCTAATATAAATTTTCTTGTTGAGCCGACAAGGCTTCTAGGGTTATTATCCAACTCATTAGGGTTTCTCTT
>ML803205.1:28638-74573 GCA_009831015.1 Picea engelmannii | reverse complement strand
AAAGTGGTTAACCCTAAAATAAGGAAAATACGTTAAGTGACCTAGAAATGTGTTAAGTGACCTAAAAATGGGTTAAGTGACCTAAAAATGGGTTAAGTGACCTAGAGGATGAAAGTATAAATAAGATAGAAATTGTCTCTTATAGATCATCCTTTTTGTGGATCAATGGAGAGCTTCTTGTGAGAATATCTCTTGGAGTATTGATGGAGAGCTTCTTGTGAGAGATTCTTGAGAATTTTTGGTGTGGAACACTTAAGAATATTGAATATATATAGGTGAATGAGGTAACCAAAGGATATATAAGCCTAATTTCAGAGGGAAGGTGAAGAAAAGAGGGCTGGAATTCAAGGGAGGATAAATTCTTTTCATGATGCTTTCTAAGATATGTTATTTACAAGCCATCTCACCATTTTCATAATAATTTTTTTTATAAAATGATTTATACTGTGATATTGATATGCCATTGATTAAACATATCCAAGTATCTATGGTAAAAAATTAATCTTGTGGGTCGTTTTATTTTTGGAGATACACTTCGTGGAAAATAGGGTTTGTGGCTAGTCCTGAAACTAGTCTAAAACAAGTGTTTCGGGTAAAAACGTCATAACTTATTCATAGAAGATCCAAATTTAGTGAGACCAATTGTGTTGGTTATATTACAATATGTAGCATTATGTGTAAATGTTTCATATATATTCAACAAATATTCCATGCAGGGCACGCTCTACAAGGCCGCTCTCTAGAATAAGCCAAAATTCAATAAGGTATGCCATTTTTGCTATAAATCCTTTTGTGAGAGGTTCCAAGTAGTGAAACCTGGAGGAATTTCACAAAACACACTGAAGAACATTGTGTRTCCRTTTCCTATATTTATTCATTATAGGTACAAAGTTATGATTATTTCAAGTTAGGGTTGTTGACTAATCCAAAACTAGTCATGGTTGAGACAAGTAGTTGATGAGTTGGCACATACATGAGGTGTATAGTTGATGATGTTGGTACATATTGATGAGTCATTGTTGATTAGTAGTTTACACATGATTGGTATATACTTGGTACATGGTTGGATGCACTTGTTTCTGGTACAGGTTGATTACAGGTTGTTTGGCACAGGTTGGTGCATGGTTGATGCACTTGTTTATGGTATAGATTGCTATCTATTGAGGATTTTTGCCTCATCTCAGTTGGTGATGAGGGTGTAATATGAGTCTTGCATTATAGATCTGGTTCTCTTGTAGAGTTGTACTCTATTCAGTTGTTTCTGAAAAACCCCAAGTATTGTAGTTCGTAATAAAAAGAAAATTGTACATACATCTTGTGTTCTTTGTGTTCCTTGTGGTGATGACTTGTTGATAATATATTACTGATATATGTTGCTGATATGTGTTGACATTTAATTGGTTATAAATGAAAGCAATGAGTAATGACTATTCACCCCCCCTCTCAGTGTAGTCGTTGTGTCCAATAGTTTGAAGTCACAATGTTATTGGTCGTTCTGAGCGTTAGCAGCCATAAAGGCTCTCTGTCATCCTCACTAGTTTTAGTTGAAGGGTTTCGTTGGTCTTGACTGATTGGCTATCTTCACGCTTTCATGCCACCATACCCAGTCTTTGGCTTTTATGGGGTTTAATGGTTGGAAGCGCTTTGTGTCACTGTGCATTGTTCACTTGGGCATTGGGTTGTTTGCACTACTAATGGTCACACAATGGGTTATATTGCTTCTTCTCAGCCCTGTTTTCACCTCATCATTGTAGTTGGAGAGACACGAGGGTTATACCCTGCGTATGCTAAGTATCATTAATAGGCCTAAATGAAGCCTTGCTCCTCTGTTCATAGTCTCTCCTGTCACAGGATTTGTCACCCTGTCCACGAAATGAATTGTGGTGTTCTCTGCATGTGCACCATTGGTCTCGGAGGTTTTCACCATTGAGAAGAGTCAACTCTAGTCTCCCTGTGTTGGCCACATAGAAAACCCTTAACTCCTCAGGTCTGAGGGTTGATAGAGAAGACCATCGTGGCCTTTCGAGTTTACTATTGGTTATTATTGATTGGTATGTATTGTTGATAGAGTTATTACCAGCTTGTCTAGTTGACTATGTGACAATGGTGTCAGTTTTAGTATCTAGTCACTACATTTTTGGATAAGATCAACATGTTTAATTGGATGATTTGTTACACCACAACTGTCCTTGTGATTTTTAATTGATAACCCAACACTGTTTTTAATAGATTAAGGCACAACATTGTGCGCGATGCATGGGTATGTGTGGTGTTCCTACACCATGAGTAAATGATCACTATAACTATGTGTTTTTTGGCCAAATGGTTATTGCAACCAGGACGACTATGGAAAATTCCATCCACTATATGCGTTATGGTTATTTGATTGTGTCTTCAAGGATGGGAACAAGTTTTTACATAGTATGGTTTGGTTGCAGTTTGATTAATTTGAGAAATACTGTTGTTGCCTCTTTATGTTGGATGGATAGCCCAACTTTTTGAATGTTTAGAGTCAAGGAAAATTGGATATGTATAGTCACAAGAATACCATTTCATTTTTTTGAATGGTTGTGTATTCCACAACATAGCGTAGGTTGAAGTGTCGATTTTTGTTGGGTGTCTAAATGGCAAGACAATGTCTTTTCACTTTTAATATGGGTCATTGTGTTGACTGTCCACTACATACGGTTAATGAATATCATATAGGAATGGGTGCTGTGACAGTATAACCTCATTGCATTTTGATTATTAATGGATTAATGGAAAAAATCAAGCATGACCTGGAGTCGTGTTTGATGATTGAAATAATGTGTGAGCACTAGTTGATTTTGATGCTAAACAAAGTAGAAATAAATGACTGATTATGCATTTGGAAATTGTCTTAAAATATCAAATGAATAAATAAGAGGAACAAGGCTCCCTTACAGATTGTTTTAGAATGCATACTGTCTTATTGATGGAACTGTGTTAGATATTTGATTATGACCAATGAACTAGTTAATACATAGTAGTTGTTATTGGATCACAATGGCCTTTTGGTTGGTGTATTTATTTTTTTCAGAATGGTTATATGGATTACTTAATTAATTTTACGAACAATACTCACTCTCATTTCCCACCATTATTTCTCTTTTTGATAATTACAACCCCATTGCCTTCCCACATTCATTTTTCACCCCCTGTTCTAAAATTGATTACAGTCAACAAAAATTCTGTGTTGAAGCAGTTGGAAGTAGCAGTGTCTTGGTTGGATTATAGTGATATTTTCTTTGGTTTGCATTACAGTTGATTGTTTTTTATTTTTTATTTATTTTTATTTTTTATCTTTGAGTAGTAACCATGTTAATTTCCCCCTCATTATATCATGTTTCGCTCAATACAACCCCCTCGCATATCCCATAACCTTTTTGTTCACCCCCTGTTCATTGACAACAGTTAAACAATATTATGGATTGGATTGCATGAGTCTGATATGTTGTTGAGCCAAAATCTATTTCATATTTTTAAAGAGTTTTCATGTATGGCTATTAAAGGAACTATTTGCTAATCAATTATGCATGCAGGAATGAGCTATTCAAATAAGAGGCTGAAAACCGAGTCTTACTATACCCCTGTCAAAGAGAGAGCCACTACTACCCCTTCCACATCTTCAAATAATTTCGATAAATCTGTGTCCTCCCAAATGAATTGGAAGGACGATTGCTCGCATCTGATTAGCGAGATGCAGCTTAAAGATTCCACACAACCTAAGGCAGGTTTGGGAAGACTAAAGGATGATAGCATCAACAAAGGAAAAATAGCCTCACAGAATGGAAAATATGGATTTTAATTTTTTTTTATTGTTGATGACAGTTGAATTCATATTTTCATATGGCATGCTTTTAGATATGTTGGTAATACATTTTGGAAATAATTGCAAATATTATTGAGATAAATTTTCAAATGTTAATATGATGATTGGAGTCACAAGGAGGTGTGTTTGGCTTAATTAACTAGTATGTTATGATTGTTAAAGAGCTAAAGGGAGTCACAAGGGGTCCCACCTACTAGTTATTATTTATTTATAACCCTTATTATGATTATTACTTTTCCCCTTAACTAAAAGATGGTTGAGTCTTTTAATTAACTTAACTAATGAGTTGGTTCAACTACTTCAACCAATTCTAATTTGTTTAAAGGCAAAATGAAAGGGAGGAAAAGAGGAGGATAGAAGGAGAATCATACTAAGGTTTTCTATTGGATTTTCTGTTGAGATAATTCAGTTTTCATTCACTCCTTAATTTATCACAAGCCTAATTCTTTTTATGATAGTAGGGTCTTATTGTAGACAATGATATTTGGGTCTGAATTACATCATTGAGACACTTGTTTTTAAGAGGTGTTGATCTATCTTTGATAGTCTGTGTAGACTTGTCTATTTGTGAATTAGTTTTCATGACTGACAAAGGCTATTGTGTAGAGTTGAGTGGGCAACAATCTGTGGCAAGCTGATCCAACTTTTAGAGTTCAATTTTTTGATTTTTGGTCAGCAGTCCTTTTGTATGTTCCATCGGGGATGTCTAAGTTTGACTTTGGTCCTAAATTTCTGCATGAAATTTTGTAAAATAACGACTCTTTGTTGAATTGGAATGAAATAAAGGATTTATTTATGTCTCATCTGTCTTGATTATCATCTTGGTGTCTTTACTTCTGTCTTTACATTTATTTCAGCAACTGTTATATTCATAAAATACATAAAAAGTAAATTTCCAGCAAGTTTTTTATTGATAAAAGACTAGCCTAAGAACTTGTAGTTAATTCTTGTGAGTTAGGATGTTATTTTTGTTGGCTATAAACATAGGGTAAGATTCCTGTCTATTTTTCTCTAGCCAAGCAGAATCTGAAAATGCTCGAGTAAGATCATCTCGTATCTTTTCCTCAACACACCGCTAAGAACCAACTTAACAAGAGACAAATATCTCTTTGTGTGAGCTGCACCAAACTTCATCAAATCTTCTTGCTACTTCTTCCTTCACCAGGTATACTTGTTGCTTCTGCCTTCACCAGGTCTACTCACTACTTCTTCCTTCACTAGGTCTGCTCACTACTTCTGCCTTTACCAAGTCTGACCAAAATTTGAATTTTCAAATGGTAACTTTCTCAAACCTTACTGTTTTGGGCCTCTCCCCAAGAATACACTTGTAAACAATTACATGTATTTGAAAATATGATTTTGAATTTTTTACCCGAGGTACTTCTATATGTCTCCTCTCTTCTCTGAAATTTCCATAGTCTAAAGAGTCCTAGAGAAGAAGTTATAGTGAAAATGCCAAGCTGACCTGTTTGAAACTAATTTCAGGAGCATTCAAGAACCCTAACTTCCATAGGGCATATATCCAAAAGTATAGTGAAGAAACATATGGAATTTTTATCACATGTACACCAAGATCTCTCCTTTATCATGCAAAGTTTAAAGGTCTAAAATATCCCATAAAATAAATTATAGCAAAAGTGTCAATATTACCTGTTTTAAATTGATTTCAAGAACATTCAAAAACCCTAACTTCCATAGGGAATATCTATGAAAGTATAGTGAAACAACATCTGAAATTTGTACAACATGTACACCAATATCTCTCCTATGTCTTTGCAAAGTTTCAAGGTATAAAACATCCCAAAAAATAAGTTAAAGAGAAAGTGCTAAGCTGACTTGTTCCAAATTGATTTCAGAAGAATTCAGGGACCCTAACTTCAACATGACATATCTTTGAAATTATAGTGAACCAACATATGAAATTCCTACCACATGTATACCAATATCTCTCCTCCATCCCTTCCAAATTTCAAGGTCTAAAATTACTTAGAAAAAAGTTATCACAAAAATGCCAAGATGACCTGAAACTGATTTCACAATTCAATCTTTGCTAATCCATTTTTCACACTAACTTTCTATCAATGCTTTATATTTTTATACTTTTTTCATAACCCTTCATGAAGGGACATGTCCCATAATTAAATAATTAATTCCCAATAACATGGGAAAATGTAATACCCCTAGACTGAACCCCAATTGTACATATAAATGTAACTATAATTTTACATATAAGTTGGTGAGCTAAAGGAACAGGATCTATGTTTTGGTTCAACACACATTGAGTTAATGCGCATGAATCTTGTACCAAAAGAGTGTGCACATTTCTAAAATGATTATAGCCCGCAATTTAATGTTTTTAGTGAACACCTGGGTAAGTGCGCGTGAATGGCACAATAAAACAAGAGTAGTTTAATATGTCTAGTGTCCACCTGTGTAAGTACACAAGAATGGTGCACTAAAAGAAGAACAACTTGAAGTAAACAACGTGCACTGGTATAAGCGTGTGAGGGTGGCACACTAAAAGAAGAGACTTCTAGGAGGGCACACCTTCCAAGACTCTGCACACATCGACTTAGTGTACGATTTTGGAGACAAGTGAGCCTTTTTATATATATGTCATGTTATGGCATGCACCTGTGTAAGTGCGCGAGGGTGGAACACTGAAAGAAGAGTGCATGCATCCCAGAAGTTCTGCGCACACTGGTTTAGTGCGTGAGATTTGTATTTTTGAGGCTGGTGAGCCTGGATGAAAAAAGATTAGTACTTTTGTACTAAGTTTGTAAATTTAATCACATGCAAATATAATGAAAACACATCACTACAATATACCAACCATGTAAAAGAGTATGGTGGGCTAACTCCACTAATTGAGGTTAAGGGGATAAGTTAAGGGGGCTTAAACCCAAATGAATATTATATTTATATTCCTTAAAAGTATAACGTAATGATATTATTTTACCCTAAGTCCGAAGGAGGGGGGGACATGTGGATCAAAGACAGTTCTCAACATGACAAGTGTCAAGTTGGGAACATGCATCCAAGTAGTTTGGATTTAGTATCTTTTTGGGGGGATTCAATCATCATGGGGGGGAGAGTGGAGATGACTGGGGAAGGTTATAGTCATTAAACCCTATTGTTACTATCATTGAACCCTGCTATTACTATGATTGGAACCTGTTGTTACTATCACAAATACCTGTACATTGCTTATCTTGGAAATATGGATTGAAGAGGCAGGTTTTCAGACCCATTGGACATTGCATTATATCCAGGTGAGAGAATTGCTGAGAATTATTTCCCGAGGCACCAAACTGCAGTGACATGGTTCTCAAAATTCCTATCCAACCTGTTGCCGAAGCCATGGAAGGGAAGTGGGCAGATGAAGGACTATTGAGCAGAGAAAGGGCACACTTCCTGAGGTGGGACATGCATGTGGGGAGTGAGGGACCGTAGGCTGTCAGTATGAATTGGCACCTGTGACGAAGTTTCCTTCGATTGAGTCACCTGTGACTAAGTTAATTGTGACTGAGTTTCTTGTTGACTGAAATACTTTATCTTGGCTAAGAAACCTTACCCAAGTGGAGTTTATCCCCAGGTCAGGGGTGACCCACCACTGAGAGTTATGAGCAGTGCGGTATAAGGCTGCGAGGAACATGGAAGGTTTACAAATAGTTGGTGTACCTTTAATCAAAGATAAGTTTCAATCGTATCTGAAATCATGTGTTGCATTAATAATTATGCATTTGTTTCATGGGTTTATCCTAGTTATGTTGCATGTATACTTCTGTTATGATTATGTATATAACTGTGCATTGCAGTGTATTTTTTTTTATGTTTTAATTAGTATTAGAGATTGTTTTTTGAATTGTTGGTAATGGAGACATTACAATATGGTATCAGAGCTAATAACAAGAGATTTTATGGTGTGATGTGCCCAACCATGGTGGTTCGGTATGTTACAATATGGTATCAGAGCATATGCCCAATTAAGCATATGGGTATGTTACAATACGATATTAGAGCCTAGTTCTTCAACACCAAGCCTCGATGAGATGAGTTAGAAGAATGACAAAGTGAATTCTCGTAGAGATAGAATTCAGGAGTGGCCAAAATTTCAAGTTACAATGGGTCCATGACATAAATTGAAGCAAATGAGTGGAATTGGGTAAAAGCCCCAATTTCTGTTGTTAATTTCATGAAGAATTTGGGGAAATTTGGTTAAGTGATGGAATATATTTAATTTTAATATTTGTTTAAGGACATTCAGATAGGAATTTGTTGAACTTGAAGTTACAGGGAAGCCATTACAGATTGAGTGGAATTGTTTGAATACAATTCTCAATCCATGAACAAAATTGGGAAAACTCTCACTAGGAATATCAACCAGTAGCGCACACAATTGTTTTTTATTGCAGAGGTTTATTTTGGGCATATTGGAGTGAAATTAAAAAAATTCATGGTTTCTGAATGTCCAAGGTGGAAATTGGGTGAAAATTGAGCAAAACCCCCAATTCTTGCATCAAAATGTTTGAAAAATCAGTTAAGCATAAAAACTATTTGAGTGCGCTAAGTAGTAGTGACGCAGAGGAAAATATGGGTGCTTAGGTGTGCACAGTAAAGTTGGGTACTGCACTATGTGGAGCTGGTGATGTGGAAAAATAATGTGGCATAGGTGTGCACACTAAACATTCGACGTTGCGTAGAAAATAATGGTGCACGGGGTATGTACACTAAGTTTTAGAGTTGCGCCATGTATAAATGGTGGCATGAACAAAATATAGGTGCACAGTAAAGCACACTAAATTTGGGCATAACAAGGTGCAAAGCTTTTGGCACATGATTAATAATGTGATGTGAAAGATGTGCGCTTGGGGTGCTTGCAGTGCATGCAAAATATTGGTGCATGACACAAAAGTTGTGCTCAATAGATATTGTCTCGTGACAGAATAATGGTGTGCATGGAGTATTGGCACGTAGTATGAACACACTAAACCATAACATTGTGTGGTGTGGTTCTTGTAGTATGCATAGAGTATTGGTGTGCACCACAAAAGTTGTGCTCAATAGAGATTGATGCGCAACATAAAAGTATGCATATTGGAGATAGATGCATGGTACATGAACTACACTTTAGCGTTGCGTGTGTAAAAATGATGCATGCTAATTATGGGTTTATAATTGAGAAGTAGTGTGTTCAAAATTGATTGAGTAGTTAATCTTCCCAAGAAATCAGAAGAAAGAATTCTGATGCATTATAGAAACACAATTGTACATAGTTTCATGAACTTGTTAAATTGTTTATCCTAACAAATTTTGTTGGTTGCACATTTTGCAAAGTTAACAATATTTAGATTAGCTCAGGATCAACACAAGTTTAGAATCATGGAAGATGTGCAGGGGGTTTTCAGCCATGAAGAAGAGATAAGAGGAATGTATGACCATATGGGTAATGAAGGTAAAAATTCAAATGGACATGGAGAAGGTAGGGAAGAAAGAATGAACTTGGTTATAAATATGATAATGAGAGGCTTATGAAAGATAAGGATCAACAAGAAGAATTCAACATCAAGTTAATGTATAGCTTGGATAGAATAGAGAAGAAGATGGATAAAGAGACTAAGTCAAGTAAACCAGGGAGCCGTAAGTATCATGATAAGAGGAGAAGAATGAGAAGTGTTGGTAGGCATCATCATCACTCTCCAAGGCATTCAACTAGGAGAGTGCACATCGGTGCAAGTCCATCCCCTGTCAGGAAGCATAAGAAGAAGTTTGGGGTGGATGAGCTACAGGGAGAAATGAACAAAATCAAGCTTCCTACTTTTGATGGTGAACACAAGAAGGATGAGGATGCAAAGACATGGTTGCTAAATATGAGGAATTATTTTCATTTTCATAATTACTCTTCACAGGAAGAAGGTGGAACTGTTATTTATCATCTCAAGGGAAAAACATCAATGTGGTGGGACCAAATTATGTAGGTACAACACATTAATGAGAAGAAGGTGACTTGGAGGGAATTCAAGAGGCAATTTCAAAGGAAATACTTGAATAAGAGACAATATGATAAGAAGATGAAGGAATTATTTGAACTCAAGCTTGGGAGTATGACTATAGAGGAGTATGAAAGGCTTTTAGAGTTGATGAAATATGTTTCCTTCATCAAGGAAGAGCAAGTTAAGATTCAAAGATATTTGAGTGGGCTTCCATCATTTATCAGTGACAGGATAAAATATGATGATCCCAAAACATTGGAGGAAAATATAAGAAGGGATAAGTGTCTTTATGATCAACATAAAGAGAAAGAAACTTACCAAAAAGCTTGGGAAGACAAGAAGAAAAACAAGATGGAACAGAGGAAGAAGGGAACTAAGCTAACATTCTTCAGAAATAACTATCAGGAACAACCAACTTCTAAAGAATATAGAATGATAGAGACATTGAGGAAAAGACCAAGGAAACCACCTATTCAATGTTGGGGTTGTAAGGGAGATCATATGTACAAAGATTGCCCTCACATAAGTGAAAAAGTGAGGACTGTTCACAATATACAAAAGTATGAAACAATGGAGGGCATGGGAAAAAATGTACCTAATATATATGCATCCCTGGACAACAAGAAATATGAGTTTCAATCACATAAGATTTGAGTGGAAGGTAAGATTAATAATCAACCCATTGCCATTTTAATTGATTCAAGAGCTAGTCATAGTTATCTAGATACTAATATGGTGGAAAGATTTCATTTGCCAAGAAACAAGCTTGGAAAATCTTGGTTGGTGTAGCTGGCTACCATAGCTAAAAGAAAAATTAATGAGATGGTTAAAGCATGTCCAATGAACATGAATGGATTGAACAAGAAGGAATATTTGAACATCATGACTTTAGGTTCCTATGACTTCCTAATTGGTATGGATTGGTTGGAACAACATCATGCTATCCTAGTCTGTTATAATAAAGCATTTACTTGTTTGAATGAGGAAGGAAACTTAGGGAAAATACAAGGAATTCCCATAACAATAATTGTCAAAGAATTGTCATGCTTGTAGATGAAGAAAAGTTACATGAAAGGGTGTCAAATATTTGCAGCACATATGGAAGAGGCACCTAAAGATAAGGTGCCAAATATTGAAGATTATGCAGTCCTAAAAGAGTTTGAAGATGTATTTAAAGAAATACCAGGTTTTTCCACCCAAAAGAGATATTGATTTCTCCATCAATCTGATGCATGGAGAAGCTCCAGTATCTAAGACCCCTTACAGGATGAGTACACCAAAACTGAAGGAATTATAAATACAAATTGAAGAGATTCTGAAGAAGGGGTATATACTCCCAAGTGTGTCACCTTGGGGTGCCCTAGTTTTATTTGTGAAAAAAAGGATGAAACTTTGAGACTGTTAGTGTCCTATAAATAGGTTGTTAGGTTTTGAATAAAATTATAGGGTAAATTCATGTCTTGGGTTTCATAAAGAGCATTGTATTATTTTTTCCTAATTCATGAGTCATAGGTTTGTTTGTCATGGATTTTTATTTTTATTTTTGAACCATGCAACTTATGGTTTTTTGTGCCAAGATATGGGTTTTCATGTCACTAAAAGGTAATTATGAAAGATCACGAGGTCGATTCAAGTCAGTCTTGTCATCATTCTAACGATTTCATAAAATCAAATCTATCAAAGGCACGTGGAATCATCAAGAAAATTATTGCGCAGCGCAAGTTGCTGCACAACGTCCTAATGCTGCGTATTGAGGTACGACGAGGTATGATGGTAATAATTCATGATTCAATTGAAGTTATCTTTCAAATTTATCCTTCCTCTAGATAAATAAAGCATTAAGAATCATTTCTCTTTATCCATGATTTCAAAACCTCTTGGCCAAGTGCGCTGCGCACAAGTTCTTGATCTGTTCGTTTCTGCGCAAAGGCTCCTTATCTATTCATTGTTGTGCATAGGTTGCAGAGGACACTGCTATTCATTGTTGTGCACCTACTAAAAATTCTATTTCCACATCCTCTAGTAAATTTTCCAGTTCTTGGATGAATTTGGAAAGGGACTTCATGTTTATAGCACCAATGTATCAAGGTTGAAGTGTGAACTTGCTACAACAAGTTGAAAGTTTCTCACATTGCTGCACACCTGCTCTATTCAATGCTACACACGGTTATAGTTCACACAAGGTTGACATACACCAACATCATGAAAACTCAAGAATGTAGAAGAAAGAATGAAAAGGGTGGTGAAATCGTGAGATTTGTGCCACATGGTTTACATTTGGTAAACACAGACCCATTAATCATAACATCTTTTGAAAAAGTGGGTTGCATAAGGTTTTGCGAAAAATTCAGGGGTACAACATATAGGTGGCAAGGGAGTTTGAAAAGAATTTTGATGGTGCTAAGGCTAAGGTGGGAAACCTCTAGTTGTAGGTTTCTAAAAATAACATTGCTGCTGCAACATAAATCCCTGCTCATGGAGAACAATGGTTCAAAGTTATGCAATTAGATCTATCTTACTATCATGATTTTCTGAATTTGGAGCCAACATACCCAGGGAACTTCTATTAGAAAGTCATAGTGTTTTGATGAGGGTGATACAAAGGTTTTTTACATGTGAGGGGACATTCCTTATGGTTTACCAATACCATATCAATCTCTTAATGCACTTCATTGGTAAGAAGCCCTTGAATATACCATATTGCCTTTTCAAAATTCTAGGAAATATGGATGACAGAGTACAAGTAAGGAAAGAGCTAGGACATGCTAGCCTCTTCCATTTTTTTTATTTTATCAAACTGTTAGTATTAGAAGAACTGAGAAAGAGAAATCAGGACTGGGAGTATTTTCTAATTTCATCAAGCATAGCAGTAGATTCCTTATGCAACCCACAAATCTTGAGAAATACACCCTCATCAGTAGAAAAAACTTCCACATCAATCCCTGAGAGTTTTGTTTGGAAAAGGGAAAAAGAGATTGAAGAGCCTGTAGTGAGTCAGTAGGCTAAAGAGAAAGGGAAGAAAATCCAATTCTCTCCAAAAGTGGTTGAAACTCCTAGTAAACCACTCACCATATCTACAACAAAGAGAATGCATGTTATACATACATCACATGAAACCAGTGAGGCTCCAAAATCCCTCATACAACCAACTCTCTCAGATGACAAATACATTTAAATTATTGAGTTGCAAGAACAATTGAAGAAGGCTCACTTTTCCATAACACAGTTGCAACATGAAAATAGGGAACTAAAGAAGAAGTCTCTAGAAGAGGATTTCGGAAAAGATACCTTTGTGATAGGATAAAGGTCAACATTATCAACTCCAACTAGTTCCAAAACAAGAAGTAAAGGGAAAGCAGTAGAACAAACTCTAGAGGTAAAGGATATTCCTAATGCTAGAGTTCCTTTAACAAGGTATTCAGCCAGGAAGTTGTAGCATAAAGAGGAAATGCCAACACATAATCAACCAGTAGAAAAGAAAGGTGATGGGGGAGAGAAAACTTTCAAGAGGCTAAATAAAAAAATCAGAGAAGGACACTATGTGATAATTCAACTCAGAGAGGGAGATAGAAAATTCAATATGAATTTTGCAAAACATTTAAGAGACTGTAGACCTGTAATAGACAACGCTACATCAATGGTGAGAAGAACCTTTCCATTACACAAATAGTTGAAGAATGCTTATTAGAAGAATATCATTTTGAGGAAGGATAATTGGACCCTAAAGAAAAACTTGTAGCATGTGGAGATTGGAAAGAAGGGCAAATTGGACTTGCTAGTTGAAGCAACAAAGAACTAAACCATTGAAACTTGGTTGACCCATTTTTTCCATTTTGACTTCTTTTTGGAAAGGGTTGCATACATAATCACATTGTTTTATCAAAGAGGCACTATTATAGGTGATGTCATCTTTTTTCTACCTACGTTGGAGTATTTTTATCTTAAGAGACCAAATGTAAACACAAAATTACAATTGCCCAACTATGACAATCTAATTTTCAAAGCAACAAGAAGAGTTTTAGCTGTCATTTTTTATTCAAGTTTTATCATAGGGTAGTAAATTAGAGAAAACTGAAGATGCAACAACCATAAGCAGGTTCATTAGTCAGAGGTAAATTTGGGCTCAATATTTATAGTTTGATGTATGTTAGGATTTGATGAATTGGGAAGCACATTGAAATTTGAAGGAGTAATAAAGATATCTAAGAAACCACATCTTTCTCATATGAATAAAATAACCTTCAAACAACGTCGATCACTAGTCAAAGATCAAAAGTAAATAGAGGATGACAAAAAATCTATTGTTGTGCAAACTCGGTTGCGTTTCTCCTATAGGTGGTGGTTGCACAACAAACTTGATACGCAATTGTGACATGATGACTAGAACACCTCCAACTCAATTTGAATGGTTCGACAAGTGTGCCAAATCATCTCCAACAAATATCAGAGTTGAAAATCACGATTTTTGGTTTCATTTATTGTTGCATCAAGTTGTTGTAGTTTAATTAAATGAGTCCAAGTTGACTCCCTTCGTTTTAACAATTCATTAAAGATTGGATGCTAATTATGTGCAACTGTTAGAACTATTGTAGGATCATAGTTGGATCCGAATTTGATACTATAGACATATGTTTTTTGTATATATTCATGTATCCATGAGAACTAAAGGGTTTGAAAGTGCGTAAGGGAACACTATTGAACATATTGTAATATTTTTTCTTCTGTTAATGAAAATTGTTTGATCATAAGTCCTTGAGTTTTGACCACAAAGATACATGTGATTGTGATATTTTATGCATGTGATTTCTCAGTCTTTGTTTTCATGTCTTATACTTGATATTGTATGGTTTCTTCTCTGTGTTGATGTGAAATATATGTATCGGAACTCATCTTTATCAGATGCTATGTTGCATGTAGTTTGAGTTGTACTTCTGATATAATTTCCTTAAGGTTCATCCTTGTTAGATGCCTTGAGGGATTATTGTTTTTTCTGTAACCTGCTATCTAAAACACATTTATTTGGATTAGAATATTAATTTCTATCTTGTCTCTGTTTAGTAATTTCTTAAATCTACCAGGTATACAACAAGTTCTTCATTGACTTCTGACTTTAGTGACTCCATAGCCCAATGTACTTTCTGTCCATATTTCCACCAACCCTATAAATTCATTTTATATTAGAGATATAGCCTTTGAGTTAAACCAAATCAATCCTTTCAGTGATTGATTTGAAGAGAGAGAGCCCTCTCTGGTTGGAAGGGTTAGCTTCCATCCATAATTTGGTTTCGAGGTTACTCTTGTGCCTATTTCCTTTCAGTCAAGGAAATTACAGAGAGATAACATTTTGGTGCCGTTTACGGGGAGAGAAGGTGAAATTTTCCCTGGGAAAATGACTAAAACTTCTAAAACTAGTTCTTGAGAGTGACAGTGAACTGGATACAACTCTGGATGAATTTTCACTCTAGTGACTCCAAATTTGAAGATCAATTTCTGAAGATAATTTTTCTTACAAAATCCTGGCTACCTAAAGAAAATACACAAGGAATTATCCAGATCCAGACCCTCCACAAGCCATTGACAACCCATAAGGATTTTTTTGCAAAATAAACAAAAAAAAATATCAATCATGTATTTTTCTGGACTAAGTTTTGTCATTGCCTAAAAGTGGAGTAAAAATCATTGATGACCTTGAATTTGATAATAAATTCGAGTAGACCTTGTTTAGATCCAAGTCAAAATCTGATTTGACTGAAATTCTATTTGATGAAAAGAAATTTCAAACCTTTGTTTGTGCTATCCCTATCCAAGCTGTAGTAATTCCCAGTCAGATCATAAAATCAGGTCAAACCCCTCCTAGAATCATGGAAGCAAGATTTCCCCCATTAGTTCTGCCTACTGCACTTCATGACCTATCACAAAATTATGCACAAAGAATCAAATAGTTTGATGCAGAAGGAGTTGTAAGAGCCCAACAACATTTAGATAGGTTCATTGATTTCATAGATCTTGAATAAGTAGATGATGAAGTGTTAAGGTGAGGTTATTTGCACAAATTTTTTCAGGAGAATTTAGGAAATGGTTTAAATCTCTCCCAATGAATAACATTCCTAATTTGGAAAATTTTGAAACTCTTTTTCTTGGCAGATGGGGGAGTAAGAAAAACCCTTTGTAGTTATTGACACAATTCAACCATTTAAAGAGACTCCCTGCTGAGACAGTACATGAGTTTCCCAGTAGATTTATGAAAGTCTATAACTCCATTCCTGATCAAGTAAATCCTCCCCCAAGATATTCTCAAATCCATTATGCTGATGCATTCAAGAGTGAATTTTCCTTGTTACTAAGAGAAAGAAGGTCCACTTCTCTGACTGATATGATGAATGATGCAATCAAAGTGGAAGTGAACTTAGCTTCCTCAGGGAAGATCAAGCTCCAAATACAAGATGATAGAAAGAAAGATAAAGAAGAAACATTACCCTCTACTTCTCAAGGTTCAGATGAAAAAATTGACTTAATGGTAAAGACTATGGAGAAATTGGTGGAAAAATTGTCATTGGATGATAATACCCATGACCTTCAAGCCATAAATAAAATTTTTAGGAGGCCTCCAGTTCCTTAGATAAGACAAAGAGAACAAAGGATTCCAGCTGATCATCCAGTCATACCTCCTTTCCAAAATAATTATGCTGCAAAATTGTTTGAGGAACCTCCTTAAGATATTCATTGTTTTGGTCTAGAAGGGTCACAAGTTTACTTAACTAAAGAAGAAAATGATATGTTTATGCAATAGGAGGAGTTAAAGGAGAAAGAGGATTACATGAAAGGATATCAGAATGCCATCATGGAATTCAAAAAACAATATAACCTCAGGAATAAGAAGATTGCAACAAGTATTCCAAAGGATCCTAGAGTTGACATGCCCTCTTCTGGTCATTAAGAAAAGGTTTTTCCAAAGAAGGATACACCAAATAAAGGAAAACATAAAGAATATATTCCAAAACAAAAAGAAGATCCTCCTAGATATGTTCCAGAGGTAAGAAGAGAAGCAATTCTAAAGGAAGTAGAAAAGATCAACCCTCCTTTAATTATGAAAATGAAATGGCAAAGATTAATATTTTTGTATATTTTAATGAGTTGATCAGAAATATGGAATACAAAAGTCAGATTTTAAAGATGCTTGAAATGGAACAGACCTCATACACCCTTAATGTACAATATGACCATCCTTCTATTCTGTTTGGTCCCCAGGTTGAGGAAAGTGGTAGTGATGATGATGTGCCTCCTTTCTATGTCAGCCTAAATATTCATAATGTAACTCTTCATAATGAAATGTTATATTTAGGAGCATCTTGCAACCTAATGCCAAAGGTGATCATGGAAGTGTTGAGTTTGGATATCACTAAACCATACAAGGATCTATTTTGTTTTGATTCAAGAAAGATGAAATGTTTGGTTTTAATCAAAGATATTGTTGTTACTTTTCTTAGATCCCATTAAAAACTATGGTAATGGATGTAGTTGTTGTAGACATTCCTCCTAAATTTGGAATGTTACTATCAATATCATGGGATTATAAACTCAAGGGTACCTTGCAAATGGACATATCCTATGCCACAGTGCCAATCTTCAGTCAGGATAGAAGGTTATACAGGGAGGTTCATTTGAAATACATGGTGAGAAGCAAAGATAAACCCAACAATCACCCTATTTATTCAGTTGAGATTGACATTGGATCTTATATTTTCTATAATGATTTGTGTTTTGAAGAAGATGATCAAAATGTTTCAAAGGATCAACAGATAGGATTAGTTTCAAGACACAATAAAAAGGAGGATGAAGGTGTATGGAATATGGATTTTGATGGAGCAGTCAACAAAGAGGGAGCAGGAGTAGGTGTTTGGATCATTTCTCCTGATACTACTTCAAAACTATGTTCTTATAAATTGGCTTTTGATTGCACAAATAATATGGTTGAATATGAAGCTCTTGTTTTAGGATTGGGGGTTTTAAGGGATTTAAAGGCTAAGAAGATATATGTGGATGGATATTCTGAGCTTATAATCAACCAAATTAAAGGTACATATCAAACTAAGAATCCTAGAATGAGAGCCTATAGGAACTTGGGCTTGGATTTTCTTGGATATTTCTCTGAATGTAACATTTCAATGGTACCACATGAACAAAATTAGATTGCATATGCTCTTTCCACATTAGAAAGAATTTTTAAAATTCCAATTTATCCCAACAAGAAATATGAAATTGAAGTAAAACACAGGTCATCTATCCCAAATAATGTTAAACACTGAAAAGTATTTGAAGATGAAAAACATATTATCATATTTCTATAGTTAAAAGAAGAGTATGAAAATGTCCAAATTTATGAACAATTTTTTTACGATGAAGATGAACATGCAAATCTTGTATCAGTCTCAAATGGGAATGTGAATCACATAGCAAGAAGAGATATTATTCAACTGAAGAACAATACTATTCCAAAGGGTCTTGTGCCTCTTGAATTTTTTTTTGATGAAAATGATGTGGCTAAAAATCCCAGGGTAACCCCAAATGAAATTGAGGTTGATGACTTTAATATAGGGACTGATAAAGAACCTAAAATTGTCAAGTTGTCTAAGTTCCTTTCCTCTAAAAAAAAAGAGAAATATCTTGAATTAATGAGACAATTTTTTGATGTGTTTTCTTGGAGTTATGTAGACCTAAAGGTTCATGATAAAGGTATCATTCAACATACAATACCAATTAAAGAAGATCAAAAACCTTTCAGGCAAAAAAAGAGAAGAATTAATCCACTCTTGTTGTCTCTCATCGAGAAATAAATAAGGAAGCTATTTGATGCCAAGATAATTGTTTCTTTGAGGTTCTCCAAATGGCTAGCTAACCTTGTTCATGTCAGAAAGAAGAATGGAGAAATAAGGCTTTGTATAGATTTTAGAAATTTGAATAGAGTTTCTCTTAAAGACAATTATCCCTTGCCAAAACTAGATCACATCTTACAAAGGATTGTAGGCTCCCAGAGAATGTCAAGTTGGATGGGTTTTCTGGATACAACTAGATCATGGTGCACCCAAATGACCAAGAGAAGACAACATTTACAACCCTATGGGGAACTTTAATGTATGATAAGTTGCCTTTCAGACTCATGAATGCAGGGAAAACTTTCCAGAGGGATATGGACATAACATTTGCTGAGGAGAAAGATAAATTCATTGTTATTTACTTGGATGATATAACTGTGTATTCAAAGTTCGACAGTGAACATTTACAACATTTGAAGCATGTGTTTGAGAAATGCAGAAAATTTGGGATCTCTCTCAACCCAAAGAAGTTAAATTTTTCTATAAAAGAAGGTAAACTGATGGGAAACATAATTTCAAGAGATGGTATCAAAATCGATCCTAACAGAGTGGCTGCAATACAGAAAATCAATATTCCAAAGAGAAAAAAATAGAAACAATCCTTTTTAGGTAGGGTTAAGTTTTTAATAAGGTTTATCCCTAACCTTGCTGAAATAATAAAAAATATCGCAAACATGTTGAGAAAATGAAATGAAATAAAATAGACATCAGATGCAAATCATTCTTTTGAAGAGGTGAAGGAATCTCTAACCAAGTCTCCTGTGTTAATTAGTCCATATTTTTCAAAGGATTTTATTGTTTTTTCCTTTGCCTCAGAACACACTATAGACTATAGTAGGAGTATCAATGTAGAAAAATGATCAGAACTAGGAGAAACCTATTGCCTTTTTCAGTATGTCTTTAAGATATTCCACTCTTAAGTACAATATTATGGAGAAACATGCTTATGCCTTAGTTAAGGATTTGAAAGAATTCAAAATGTATGTTTTACACTCTCACGTTCTTGCATATGTTCCCAATAGTGTTGTGAAGGATATCTTGACTCAACCTAATCTTGAGGGCAAGAGAGGTAAGTGGATTGTAGCCTTGTTAGAATATGATTTGGAAATTAAGCCTACGAAATTAATCAAGGGACGAGGTCTTGCTCAAATGACGACTCAATCTAATTTTGAGTTATTGGGAGTTAATTTTGTTGTTGATCTCTCACAATATATAGAAGAAGAATCCCCTCCTCAGGTAAGCCATAAATTTTTGGACTCATCTTGGTATAGTAACATCATCTTTGTTTTACAAAATTTGTAGGCCCCTCTTGAATTGTCAAAAACTAAAGCCGGATTTTTGAAAAAAAAAGCAATAAAGTTTTGTATGCTTAATGGTTCCCTATATTGGAAAGACTTAGGTGGAGTATTATTGAAATTTCTTATAGAATTTGAAGCTCAACAAACCATGAAAGAGTTCCATGAAGGTGACCGTGGAGGTCATCATTACTGGAAGACAACAATTAATAACATTCTGAGATCAGGTTTCTATTGGCATACCAAATTTGTTGATGTATATAAGAAGGTTTCCACTTGTCATGAATGTCATATTTTTGAAGGAAAAATAATGCTGCTTCATTTTCCATTGAAGCGTGTTTCTGTAGAAGCCCCTTTTTAACAATGGGGCTTGGATTTCATAGAGGAAGTACATTCTTCATATTCAACTCAACATAGATGGATTTTAACAACCATATACTATTTCCCAAGGTGGATAAAATCTGTACCTACCTGTCAAGACATTGATTCAGTCATCATACAATTTATGGAAAGTAATATACTCTCAAGGTTTGGTTGTCCAAGAAGGATTATTATAGATAACACTGCTTCTTTTAAGTCTAAGAAACTAGTTGAATTCTGCACTGATTATGGTATCACACTCAGTCACTCAACAATGTATTACCCACAAGGTAACGATTTGGCTAAATCATCTAACAAGAGTTTGATCAGGATCATCAAAATGTTACTACAGGAGAACAAGAAATCTTGGCATAAGAAACTGATTTTTTCACTTTGGGCAGATAAGGTAAGTACAAAGAATTCTATTGGCACATCTACATTTCAACTTGTTTATGGTACAGAGGTAGCTTTTCCTACTTCTATTGGACTTCCAGTCATGGATTTGTTGCAATAAGTAGATGTTTAACCTAACCATGTTCATATAAGAATAAGTTAGTTATTTCATGTTCATCAGATGAGAGAAGAGGTTTTTAAGAATGTTCAACTATATCAAGACAAAATGAAGAAAGTATTTGACAGGAGAACTAAGGCTGGTGACTTTCAGATCAATGATTTGGTCTTAAAATGGGATGCAAGAAATGAAGACAAGGGTAAACATTCTAAATTTGATAATGTTTGGAAGGGGCCATACAAAGTTGCAACATATCATGGGAAAAATGCCTTCCTATTACAATATCTCAATGGAGTAGACATCATTGGAGGACCTATTACTGGAAGGTTTCTCAAGAACTATTTTACTTAAAGCATTTCATTTTTTCACTTCATTATAAATATCCATTTCTTTAGTATTCTCGTTTTGGGTACTACTCAACAAAATTTGAAGCCCGAAGAGAAGGCCCTAAGTTTTGACGAGTAATTCCAAGTGTGTTTGTACATAAAATATCAACTTAGTTTTAGTCATTTTAGTAGTAAATAAAGAGCTCAATGGATAAGGCTACTAGTCTATCTGTTCTTTGGCACCTCATAGGGAGGATTCCATCACCATTGGATCCTATGTTAGTGTCCTCTAAATAGGTTTTTAGGTTTTGAATAAAATTATAGGGTAAAGTCATGTCTTGTGTTTCATAAAGAGAATTGCATGATTTTTTCCTAAATCATGAGTCATAGGTTTGTTTGTCATGAAAAGGTTTTTCTTTTTGAACCATGTAACTTATGGTTTTTTGTGCTAAGATATGGGTTTTCATGTTACTAAAAGGTCATTTATGAAATATCATGAGGTCGATTCAAGTTAGTCTTGTCAGTGTTCTAATGATTTCATAAAATCAAATCTATCAAAGGCACATGGCATCATCAAGAAAATTGCGCAGCGCAAGTTGCTGCACAACGTCCTAATGTCACGTATTGAGGTACAATGAGGTATGATGATAATAATTCATGATTTAATTGAAGTTAAATATCAAATTTATCCTTCCTCCAGATAAAGAAATAATCAAGAATCATTTCTCTTTATCCATAATTTCAAAACCTCCTGGCCAAGCTCGCTGCGCATAGTGATCATTGTTGCACATAGTTTGCAGAGGTTGCTATGCACATGTTGCAAAGGACGTTGTTGTTCGTTGTTGTGCACCTTCTAACAATTATTTTTCCACATCCTCCAGTAAATTTTCTAGTTCTTGGTTGAAGTTGGAAATGGAATTCTTGTTTACAACACTAGTGTATCAAGGTTGAAGTGTGAAATTGCTACAACAATTTGAAAGTTGATCACATTGCTGCGCACCTGCTCTATTCATTGTTACCCACGATTATAGTTCACACAAGGTTGACATACACCAACATCATGACAACTCTAGAACGTAGAAGAAATAATGCAAAGGGTGGTGATATCATGAGATTTGAGTCATAAGGTTTAAATTTGGTAAAAGCAGACCCAACAATCAGACCATCTTTTAAACAAGTGGGTTGCATAAGGTTTTGTGAAAAAATTCAGGGGTACAACATATAGGTGGAAAGGGAGTTTGTAGAGAATTTTGATGGTGCTAAGGCTAAGGTGGGCAACCTCCAATTGAAGGTTTCCGAAGATAACATTTCTACTACAACATAAATATCTGCTTATGGAGAACAATGGTTCAAAGGTATGTAGTTAGATCTATCTTACTATCATGATTTTCTGAAGCCTGAATTTAGAAATACTGAATTTGGAGCCACCATACCCAGAGAGCTTCTATTATGAAGTCATAGTGATTTGCTAAGGGTGATGCAAAGTTTTTTTTCATGTGAAGGGAGATTCACTATGGTTTACCAATACCATATCAGGCTCTTATGAACTTCACTAGTAAGAATCCCTTGAATCTACCATATTACCTTTTCAGAAGTCTAGGAAAGATGGATGACATAGTACAAGTAAGGAAAGAGCAAGGAGATGCTAGCCTCTTCCATTTTTCTTTGATCAAACTGTTAGTATTAGAAGAAATGAGAAAGAGAAATTAGGACTGGGATTCTTTTCTAATTTCATCAAGCATAGTAGTAGATTCCTTAGGCATCCTAAAAATATTGAGAAATACACCCTCATTAGTAGAAAAAACTTCCACATTAATCCCTGAGATTTCTGTTAGGAAAAGGGAAAAAGAGACTGAAGAGCTTGCAGTGAGTTAGAAAGCTAAAAATAAAGGGAAGAAACTCCAATTACCTCTAGAAGTGGTTGAAACTCCTAGTAAAACACTCACCGTTTCTACAGCAAAGAGAATGCCTATTATACATACACAACAGAAAACTAGTGAGGCTCTATAATCCCTCATACAACCAACTCTCTCAGATGAAAAAGACATTTCAATTATTGAGTTGCAAGAACAGTTGAAGAAGGCTCACTTTTCCATAACACAGTTGCAACATGAAAATAGGGAACTGAAGAAGAAGTCTCTAGATGAGGCTTTCAGGAAAGATACCTCTGTGATAGGAGAAAGGTTAGCATTATAAACTCCAACTAGTTTCAAAACAAGAGGTAAAGGGAAAGTAGTAGAATAGATTCCAAAGGTAAAGGAGATTCCTAAGGCTAGTGTGCCTTTAACAAGGTTTTTAGCCATGATATTGCAACATCAAGAGGAAATCCTAGCACATAATCAACTAACATAAAATAAAGGTGATGGGGAGAGCAAACTTTCAAGAGGCTAAATAAACAACTCAGAGAAGAACAAGATGTGATAAATCAACTCATAGAGGGAGATAGAAAATTCAATATGAAGTTTGCAGAAAATTTAGGAGAATGTAGACCTGTAATAGACGATGCTACATCAATGTGAGAATAACCTTTCCATTACACAGAAAGTTGAAGAATGTTTATCAACAAAATCTCATTTTGAGGAAGGAGAACATGACCCTAAAGAAAAACTTGTAGTAGGTGGAGATTGGAAAGAAGGGAAAACTGGACTTGCTAGCTGAAGAAGCAAAGAACTAAACCATTGAAACTCGATTGACCCATTTTTTCCATTTTGACTTATTTTTGGAAAGGGTTGCATACATAAGAACATTGTTTTATCAAAGAGGCACTATTACAGGTGATGAGATATTTTTTCTATCTATGTTGGAGTATTCTTTTCTTAAGAGACCAAATGTAAACACATAATTACAGTTGCGCAACTATGACAGTCTAATTTTCAAAACAACAAGAAGAGGTTTAGGTGTCAGTTTTTACTCAAGTTTTATCATAGGGACAATAAATCATAGAAAACTGAAGATGGTACATCCATACTTAGGTTAATCAATCATAGGTAAATTTGGGCTCAATATTTATAGTTTGATGTATGTTAGGGTTTGATGTTTTGGGAAGAAAATGGAAATTTGAAGGAGTACTAAAGAGAATTAAGAAACCACATAATTGTCATATGATTAAAATCACCTTAACAAAATGTCAATCATCAATCAAAGATCAAAAGTGAATACAGGATGAAAAAAAATATATTGTTGTGCAAACTTTGCTACGTTTCTTCTGTAGGTGGTGGTTGTTGATATTATGGTAGCCGCGGGAGGCATTTACCTCCACGTGTAAACCTCACGAGAATAGAATACTCCGGGAAGCAAGAAGAAACCCTAATGAGTTGGATAATAACCCTGGAAGACATGTCGGCTCAAGAAGATAACTTGTATTAGGTTATTAGCCTCCAAGAGAAGAAGTCGGCCAGAAGAAATAATATATAATGAACAGACAGATACCCAGAATGAGAAGTTGGCCCATGCAGCTAGCTAGAATTACTATAAGTACAGGAGGCCAGTCTTCATTCTGGCAGGCAGTCTCAGAATTGTAGAGCAACACTTGTGCGCACTACAGTGACCAGTTTTGTGCGTAGGTTTGGAGGAGAGCTGCCATTCCAGTTGCTATAGCTAGCAGATCACGTTTGGCTTGGACTATCTCTTGGTTAGGGTTTGGAATATATGATCAGATATTGTTGGTTTAATATCCTTGGGGAAAGGAGTGCTACCCTTTGTTTGGCTATCTAGCCTAGGGTTTGCCTCCGGAGTGATTCCCTCTCAAGGTTAAGGTGCTCGGAGGGTGGGTTCATCCTATGGTTGGGTGACAATAACAATATTGTCAATGGTAAAACAATCACATCCATTATATTATAACAGGTTATGGGCCCACACCTCCTTCATTCAGTCTAAACACTAGAAGGAAACATAGCCATAAGGATATTAAGCTTGTTGAAGAACTACCACTAGGGTTTCTAGCAAGAGCAGTCACCAAAGAACTGCATCTAGGGTTACTAGCAGGTGCAGTTGTAGAAACCCTAATCCTCTCGTTGAGGCACCTTAAGTGAAGGGATTGACCTAATTTCTGGATAGATCAGTGCACCCTAGCCTAGTGCATATTCTAGTACTCTCAGCAAGCCAATACATCAAGTTTGAGTTTTTGGTCAAATCTAGGGTTGACCAAGTCAAAGAAGCCATGACCTACTCTATGAATTCAGAAAAAAAAATTAGATGGAGCTTCTAACTTCAGAGCATGGAAAACAAGGATTGACCTCATCCTTTCCAAGAATAAAGTGCTGGATATCATGAAAGGAAATATTGTGGAACTAGAGTTTGAAGAAGGAAAATAGAAGGAATCGTAGAACATTGCAGTTATGGAGAAGTTAAAAGACGGTGACATCAATTCCATGAGTATTATATTGAACTCTATAAAATACCACTTGATGCCCTACATATCCCATCTTGACTCATCGAAGAAGATGTACAATGCCTTAACACACCTCTTCTCAGTCAGAAACATTGGACAAATAATGAGTCTAAAGAATGAGCTCCGTGACATGAAGATGAATGATGATGATAGCATAACATCATAGCTTGTGAGGATCTCCTAGTTAAGAGATCAACTACAAGCCATTGAAGAGATCATTTCAAAGAAGAAATTGGTAAACATAGTACTCAATGGTCTTCCCAAGATGTGGGATGCATTTTCCGCAAGCATTAACACAAGAAAGGAGTATCCTACATTTGAAGAACTTTGGACTTGTTGTGCTCAAGAAGAATCCAGGATCAGTGCAAAAGAGAAACCCCAAAAGAAGTATGATGATCAAGCCTTCACAACAAGATTCAAGAATTTCAGGAACAAAAGGAAGTTTGGTTCAAGGAGGAAAACAAATCAAGAGAAAGATATTTCAAAAATGCAATGCTTCAACTATAGAAAGTATGGTTACTACAAGAATAATTGTCCCGAGCTAAAGAAAAGGAAGGAGAAACATGAAGCATAAATTTCCAAAGAAAAGGAACATACAAAGAAGTCTAAGCAGGATGAAAGAGACTTCTTCTTCTAAAGGTAACAATACTCTTCTTAGTTCTTGTACATATCTTGTATATCTATCTCTTAGAAGATAATATATTCCAAGAAGAAATATACTTATGGAAGAACAACAAGATAAAGATTGCTATCATTATACAAGTTAGATAATACACATGAAAGGATGAAATACATCAAAAAATTCACGTGGAAGCTATTACAAGATAAGACAAAATCAGAATCAATCCCGAAGAGACTTAGAAGAAGCAAATATAGAAAGAAGTCAACAATCAAGAGGAAATTGTAGAAAGACTTATAACACTTTGTAGAAGGGAATAAGGATGTAGATAGAAGCATGGAATCTCCTAGATGGAGGGAGCTGATTATATATCACCAAAAATAAGAGCATGCATTCATACATGAAGCAAGGATTAGGAGGGAGATAATCCTATGATCCATTGAAGATGATGAAGTATATATCCATGGTAGGAAACATGAAAAGTAGTACATGTTCAGTTCGACCATAGAAGAAGACTTCTTCGAAGAAAAGCCTTAAAGTATCCCTGGTTGTCCATCCACATCCATGATCCTATGATGAAAGGAAGAAGTTGGAATATTCAGAGCATGGAATCTATAGAAAAATCCATGGACCCAAGAGCTAAAGAGAAACATAAAGAAGAACATGAAGATTCCAAGAAGGAAAGAATTGCCAGAACAACCAGTCATTGTATTGAGAATCACAAGATTACCAGCCTGATATGAAATCACTAAAAACAATCAAGCAAAGGAACTGAAAGTTTTGATGAAGAATAGTGTATGAAAGACTTATGAATGTAAGCATTGTGAGATCCATAACTAGAGGTTCTCCCAGATGGAGGGAGAAGACTATGATGATTGCTTGTAAACTAGACATATCTCTACATGAGACATTATATCATCTACAATTGACATCAGATGAATGAAAAAGGTGTTCTCCAGAGAAATTGAAAAAAGAGTGTATGAAGAGAAACCTCAAGACTTTGAAGCATACCAGAAAGAGACCCTTGTATGTAGATGAAAGAAGATAACTTGGTGGAGAACCTCCAATGCACAATAGAAGCGTGGTGAAGATTTTATATAAACATAGATATTGTATCAAAATGATTATTGAGAAGATTAGGATGATGGATTTCCAATCCATGACAAAGATCTCATAATGACAGAAGAAGTGCCACATGGACATGTTCTAGTTTTCCAACAATGATATACTTTATTGATCAGAGCTACATGGACCCTTCAGAGAAAACTAGTGTTCCAGATCAAAGTACATTTGAAATCAAGAATTACATTATCCATGATGAAATCCAAAAAGGAGAAATTTGTTCTCCAATACATATCTCCATAGATGAGCATACATTTTGGTAAAGCTTTTCTCCAAGACAAAAGAGTTTGCATACTCAAGCTGGAGATCGTGGAGACGACTTCCTTATTGAAAAAGGAAGAGTTGAATCCTAGGATGGGAGGGAGCACTGATGTATTATTGATTGATGGAAAATCATTTTTTAGTTCGAAAAATGGTCTAAGATGAGAATATTCTTTCCAGTTCGGAAAGTGGATTGAGATTTCTGACGGACAACCATTTTTCAGTTTGGAAAATGGTCCAGATTGCTGATGTACCATAGCCAATGACTTCCCATTGAGGTTGACATGGGAAGTGGTCTAGGGAAGTCTCTCTTCTTGAGGGTTACTCAAGAAGACTGGCCCACCTCGTCGGAAAATGATTTCCCATTGTGGTTAACATGGGGAATGGTCCATTTTGGAGGTTGGTGCAGGACAATCATTCCTTAGGGTGGATTCATTCTCTCCAGGTTTCACTTTGTTTAGTGACGAAAGAATGGCCCAGGGTGGGGAATGGTCTAGGTTCAAAAATTAGGGACATACATTCCTTAGGGCAGACTCATTCTCTCCAGGTTACACTTTGTTTAGTGTCGGAGGAATGTCCTAGGGTGGGGAATGGTCCAGGCTCAAAAATCAGGACAGTTATTCTTCCTTTCTTGAGAAGAATAGTCCAGATAGCTCATCATTGATGTATTACCTTTTTGAGGGCAGATAATCTTCCGATATCTCACAGATGTGAGTGGAAAAATGACTCAGATGATTTAGTTTATATCATAACATTGTTTCTGTGCAGGTTGATATCATATGATTGTTATGAAGACCATGGTGGATGTGTTCCACTGTTTGATCAAGCATCTGTGTGATACTTGGTGTGGTAGTATACCACTAGATTGTAGTTTTGCACTACGATGGATAGACACAGTTGTGTTCTATTGAATGATATTGTTCCAATTGACTTGAAGACTATCAACAATGTTGAAAATGATTATCAACTAGATGGATGATCAATGAACAAAAAATTCCTAGACAGAAAATGGTTCAAAACATTTATTAATCTAGATTAGAAGAATGGTTCTTGTGTCACTCTACGGAGTGAGCATATTATGTGGATTCATTCATTATGTGCAACTATTAGCCCTATTGTAGGATCATAGTTGGATCCAAATTTTATACTATAGACATATGGTTTTTGTATATATTCATGTAGCCATGAGAACTAAAGGTTTGGCAAGTGCATAAGGGAATACTATTGAACACATTGTAATATTTTCTCTATTGTTAATGAAAATTGTTGGATCATAAGTCCTTGAGTGTTTACCACAGAGATACATGTGATTGTGATATTTTATGCTTGTGATTTCTCAGTCTTTGTTTTCGGTATTATACTTGATATTGTATGGTTTTGTCTCTATGTTGATGTGAAATATATGTATCAGAACTCATCTTTATCAGATGCTCTGTTGCATGTAGTTTGAGTTGTACTTCTGCTATAATTTCCTTAAGATTGATCCTTGTTAGATGCCTTGAGGGATTATTCTTTTCTCTGTAAGCTGCTGTCTAAAACACATTTATTTGGCTTAGAACATTACTTTCTATCTTGCCTATGTTCAGTCATTTATTAAATCTACCAGGTATCCAACAAGCTCTTCATTGACTTCCGACTTTAGTGATTCCATAGCCCAATGTACTTTCTGTCCATATTGCCACCAACCCTATACATTCATTTTATTTTAGATATCTAGCCTTTGAGTTAAACCAAATCAATCCTTTCAATGATTTATTTGAAGAGAGAGAGCCCTCTCTAATTGGAAGGGTTAGCTTCCATCCCCATGTTGGTTTTGAGGTTACTCTTGTGCCTATTTTCTTTCAGCCAAGGAAATTATAGAGAGATAATAGAGAATTTGCATAGACTTCAGGTAGTTGAAAAAGGTAACTATGAAGAACATGTACCCTTTTCCAAGAATAAATGACCTCTTTGATTAATTGAAAGATGCAAAAATATTCTCCAAGATTGATCTCAGGTCAGGCTATCATCAGGTAAGAATTAAATAAGAAGACATCAACACGACTACCTTCAGAAGAAGGTATGACCATTATGAGTTCATAATGGTGCCATTTGGGTAAGTGAATGCACCAACTATCTTCATGTGTCCCATGAATGGTATATTTAGGAATTACTTAGAAAAGTTTGTCATTGTCTTCTTGGATGATATTTTGATATATTTTAAGTATGAATAAGAGCATGATAAATAATTGAGAATGGTGTTACAGGTATTGAGGGATCATTAGTTGTATGCCAAATTGAGAAAGTGCTCATTTTACCAGAAGAAAATTCATTATTTGGGCCATGTCATTTCAGAGGAAGGAATAACAATAGATCCTGAAAATATAAAGGCCATTGAAGGATGGCCAACACCAAGAAATGTATCGGAGGTGAGATCATTCATGGGCATTGCAGGTTACTATAGGATATTTATTGAAGGATTCTCAAATATTTCACATCCAATTACTTCTTTACAGAAGAAAAATGTGAAGTTTGAGTGGACTTTGGATTGTGAAAGGAGTTTCCAAAACTTAAAGCAATTATTAACAATTGCTCCAATGCTAAGGATTGATGATCAAAATGAAGATTTTATTGTATGCCTTGATGCATGTAAATAAGGACTTGGTGGAGTCCTTAGTCAAAATGGGTACGTGGTGTCCTATGAATCAAGGAAGTTGAAGGAGCACGAAAGGAATTATGCTACTCATGATTTGTAGTTGGAAGCCATAATGTATGCCTTGAATATGTGGAGACACTACCTCATGGGGAAAATATTTGAGTTAAGGACAAGCCACAGTGGTTTGAAATATTTGTTTAGACAATGAACTCTAAATTCTAGGAAAAGTAGGTGGTTAGATTTCCTCAGTGAATATGATTTTCATATAAAAAATATCAAAGGTAAAGAAAACAAGGTGGATGATGCACTCAATAGGAGAGTGCATGAGATGCAATATTATACATCCATTAACATATACCAATCAGATTTAAAATATAGAATTATAGAGGCTGCAAAATTAGATAAAAAATACATGGAAGTAAAGGAAAAACTTCAACAAGGTAGTTTATAACAAAACGTTGAAGACTATAAGATGGAAAATGGTGAAATTCTCATGTTCAGGGGCATAATTTATCTACCAAATTCTTGGGATTTAAAGAATATGATATTGGGAGAAATTCATAATGTGCCTTATGCTAGACACCCAGGTTATCATAAAACTATTACAGCTGCAAAGAATCAATATGATTGGCCATGCATGAAGAAATAAGTTGCTCATTTTATTTCCAAGTGTTTGGAATGTCAAAAGGTCAAGGATGAGAATAGACACCCAACTAGTTTTCTACAACCATTGCCCATCCTTGAGTGGAAATTGGAAGTTGTAACAATGAATTTTATCACTAAAATACTAAAAATTCAACCCATTTTGCATGCCTCTGATTCAACTTTTCTTGTCTGGTTATGAATTGTAAATCTTGGTTATCGCTATACAAGACAAATTCTTGCGGGACAAGGTAATGCCTCCATTTATTCAAAGCTTGAATTATGGCATAAAACTCCTTGTCGTATGTGGAGTATTTCCTCTTAGTCTCATTCAACTTCTCATTGAAATAGGCAACAGGTCGATTTTCCTGACTCAGAACTGCTCCTATTGCAACTCCACTTGCGTCACATCTTACCTGAAATGTCTTCCCAAAATTCGGCAAGACCAGAATTGGTCATTCTGTTATCTTCTCCTTCAGTATATTGAAGCTCTTTTCAGCCTCCTCTGTCCATTTAAAAGACTTGTGCCGCTTCTTTACTGTATCCATCATGGGTGCACAAATCCCACTGAAGTCTCTAATGAAATTTCTATAAAAACTTGCTAAACCATGGAAGCTCCTTACCTTGAACATGCTCCTTGGTGACGACCACTCCCTGATCGCTTTCACCTTCTCTGGATCCATCTTCAGTTCATTCGAAGAGATCACGAAACCCAAGTAAATGAGATCTGTCTTCATAAAATAATACTTCTTTAGATTGATCAAAAACTTCTCCTGCTTTAGTCTCCTCATTACTAGTATTAGGTGCCTCAAATGCTCCTCTTTAGTCCTGCTAAAGATCAACATTTCGTTCAAATATAAAACTACAAACTTGCCAATGAAATCTTTCAGAATTTCATTCATCAACCTCATAAAATTACTTGGGGCATTTGTTAAGCCAAATGGCATAACCAACCACTCATACAGACCTTCAATCATCTTAAAGGTTGTTTTCCATTCATCACCTTCACTCATCATGATCTAGTGATATCCACTTTTCATATCTATCGTGGAAAAGAAATTTGCTCCACTTAAGCAATCCATTAAGTCATCCATTCTCGGTAGAGGAAATCTATACCTGATGGTGATCTTGTTGATGGCTCTCGAGTCTGTTCACATTCTCCATCCTCCATATTTCTTTGGGCTTAACAAAGTTGGTATTGCACATGGGCTCAAACTTTCTCTGACCAAACCCTTATCCAACAATTCTTGGACTTGGTTCTTCACCTCCTCATTTTCTCGAGGTATTAATATGTATGCTTCCTTGTTAGACATGGTTTCTCTTGGTATCAAGTCATTATGATGAATGATACTCCTGATGGGTGGCAATGAGTTTGGCAGCTCATCCACTACTATATCAGCAAAATTATCCAGCAGCTCCTGAACTTCTTCAGGCAAATCATCCATTGATGTACTCATAAGGATGACTCTGGGCTTCCTCACCACAATGAACTACATCTCTTGTTCTTCCTTGAATTCTTTCAAGAGTTCCTTCCCACTCATGAGAAGTATGCTTGTACTGGCTTCCTCCTTCGCTCTCTTCTCCTCCATTGGCAACAACATATGCGTCCTACCATTCTTCTCCAATGTATATGTATTCTTCCTTCCATCGTGAATGACATTTTTGTCAAACTGCCATGGTATTCCCAACAGAATATGGCATACGTCCATGGGAATTACATCACATAGGATTTCATCTTTATATACTCCTATTTTAATCTCAACCAGGCATTGTTTAGCGATCGTTACCTGGTGTCCTTTTTGCAGCCATGAGACTTTGTATGGCATTGGATGTGCAGTTTTCTTCAGCTCCAATTTCTCCACCATATCTGTGGATACTAGTTTGTCAGTACTTCCACTGTCAATGATCACCTTGCATAATTATCCTTAGTCTTGCAAGCTGTCCTGAAGAGACTGTTTCTGTACACTGGCTTTTCAATTTTTGCCTCTGGTTTTAAGAGAATTTTTCTCAACATGAGGGATGCTCCATCCTCTGCTCCTTCTGCTTCAACATCTCTTCACTGTGCTTTTGAAATGTGAGATTCTCCTCCTTCCTTATTCTTCTCGGGACATTCCTAAGACATGTTCCCTATCTTTCCACAGTTATAACACCTTACTCCTCCTCTGCCTCTTCCTCTAGAAGAGTTTCTTCCACCACTCTGTCTCCTTCATGAACTTCCTCCTTGTTCTGAGTAATTTTGTGGTTTATCAGCCTCATCCTTAGACTAATGTGCTCTATCATGGTTAAATCCCTTGATTTTTCTTAGGACCAAGCTTTTACCTCTTCCTTGCTGGTTCTGTTTTCTGGCTAGGTTCTCCTCTGCCTTCAGCGCAAACTGATAAGCATCTTCCATAGTCTTGACTGACACTATGCTGAGTTCATCCTGGATCTCATATCTCAAACCATTTATATATCTGGCGACTTTCTCTTTGTCTCTCTCCCTTTGTCCAGTTTTGATGTTCATCCGGTAGAACTCCTCGGTGTGCTCCTTGATTGTCATCTCTTTTTGTCTTAGGTTCTGTAGCTTCCTGAATAGGTTGATCTGGTAGTCTTTGGGTATGAACTTAGCCTTCATTTTGGCTATCATCCTATCCCAACTCTTTATCCTCTATTTTCCTTTACTTCTCCTCTCAGTCTGTAGTTCATCCCACCATAATGTTGCATGCTATTTTAGCTAGGTGACTACTTGCTTCACCTTCTTCTCCTCATCGATATCTTCATAGTCGAAGTGTTTGTCCATGGACCTTATCTAGTCCAAAATTTCTTCAGCATCTAGATTTCCCTCATACATGGGGACCTCTATCTTAGATCTGCCTCCCAATCTGGCAACTGCTCTCAACAAACGTTCTTTTGCAGCATCCTCTCCTGCAGCTTCTTCAACCTCAACCTCTTCACTTTCTGCATCACTAACATCACCAATGTTAGGTTCTCTTCTCTGTGATTCTTCCATTATTTCCAATCGGGCGTGAAGCTCTTGCATCTTCCTCTCTACAACATGGTTGGCTAAAGGTGACTCTCGTCTTCTTGGCAGCATTATGTCAACTATCTGTCAAACAAAGAGTACAACTCTGAGTTCTCTGTCTCCTTCTTTTCCTCCTTCACTTGAAGTCTATAGAAGAAAAACCAAGGCTCTGATACCACCTGATGCAAACCCCCTATCCCTCCTCAGGGCCGCGTGACCTCTCGATCAGGATCTTCTGGTTCAGGAGCCGAAATGGCTCTTCTGGTTCCAAACTAGAATCCTTTGAAATGAACACACAGGTCCCCCATAAATGCTTAGTTGGCTTTTCCAAGCCAAGCGTGAGCTCCCACAACACACGATCAAGAGCCATGAACTTACGCTAATACAAAAAGGGCGCTTATTGGGGACTTGTTGGCAACAATAATATAATTTCTATTTTTTATAAGATGCCTACACAGGGTCTTTAAATTTTCGTCACTCATCATGACCATTCTCATTGAACGACACTTATCACTTGTCAATTTTTACATACCTTCTTTTCAATTTTTTTTTTCACGACTGTAAGCATGAAAACTTGTAGCTGGAATTCACACTTTGTTTCGATTTTTGATCAAAGGATAACTGTTCATATGGTCTATTATCGAATTTTCGTATTTCACTATGAACATGATTGTTTTCCTAGTTTACAACTCCTTGGTCCTAAACATGCTTTGGTTACATAATTGAAAGACCTCCACTCATTTATATTTGATTAATATTAATGGGGTTTTTGATTCATAATTTTTTTTATTCTATGTTTATTTGATACATTTACCTTGTAGTCAAGTCATGATTGTGCGTTCTATGGTTTTCAAGTGATTACATCCTTACACATACCCATATCCCAAGGTATCATATGAAGTACAACGTGATATTATTTCTCTGTATGGCCTCGATCTTCACGATCTCATTCCCACGCATGGTGATTAACGCCTCTGCCTACCATTTCAAACTGCCATTGCATTGTTTTGTGGAAACTCGGGGCTATAACTCTGTGTTTTATTATCAAACCCTACCTCCGATTTCGGTGTTGATTTCCTTCTTCTCACCATGGATCTAGTGGTAAGGATCGAGCCTAATGTCATCCAAACCTTTTTATCTTATGACAACGCCAGAGACGACTTAGAAAGGAACGACTGACATTTGTTTATTGAAAAGTTTAAGGGCTTCAATTTGAGAGTTTCTCAAGAGTTCGCATTGACCTTCGACAGTTGCAGAGCTAAGATAGAAGACGTGCAGTTGGAGGTGAATGAAGAATTTTTAAGCTAATCTATGGGTTTACCAATTGTCGGGAAAAGATGGTTCAAGAACACAAAAGTTGAAGAGGTCCCCTGGTCATTGTTGTTCACCTTAAGGAAAATTACCAGTTGCGACCGAGGTATGCTTGTCTCGTCTTTAAAACCTAGATGGCATGATCTGTTAGCTATTGTGAAACATTTTATTATGTGTGAAGGGAGATTTGGGTTGGTTTTCTTGTATCACCTGCGATTTCTTATGAGTTTCATTGACTTCCTATTGAACATGCCCTACTTCCTCCTTAGGAGTCTGTACAAGATGGGAAAGTGGTTTAGGAGGCAGAAGTCTGATTCTAGTTTGTTCCATCATGGTTTAATTAAGATTATCATTGTGCATCAGTTGCAATTGCACACTGATTGTTGGGATGCTTTTGTGTTACGAAATGGATTTGGTAATAGTGAGTTGGGATAGGTTGACAAGCCTGTTATCACAAAAACCCTTGTGAAACCTACCACCTCTCCTCCATCGCTCATGCCCTGTGATCCTGTCTCTAATTTGGAACCCTCGACCTACCCTGATTCTACTCAACCCGACACTCAACCAGATTCGTATCCTAAGAGTTGTACTAAGACTGTTAAGAAAACCACAGGGAAGAAGCTTAAGGGCAACATCGATGTTAATTATAAGAATAAAAGGGCTGCTTGTTGGATTTCACGATGTGATTGAAACAAACCCAAACCCTGTGCAGACATAAATAATACAATTGAGGTAAGTGAAGACTCGGATTCAAAAATTGAAAGGTTCTTGGCCGAAGAGTATCCATATTCATATGGACTTTGCCCTGACAGACCCTATGATTATGTTACCAACCTGCCACTGTGTCTAAAGGAAAATCCTGATTTTCCTGGCATCAAACTCCGTGACAAACCTACCCTTCGCGTGGGAGATGCTCCAATCATTAATGATATCAGTGCCAATGCATAGTCCCTACAACCACAGTGTAATGAGTGTTGATCTTGGATCGACCAGTATTATACGGATGTACCTATACTACAGTCTAGGCTTAAATCTCTGAAAGACCAAGTGGATTCATTGACAAACGAGAACAGTAGGCTCCAATCCCTAGCTCAAGAAAAGGACAAACACCTAAAAACTATAGGGTTTGTTATTTTTAAGAATGTAGAGGCAGCGACAACAATAGTAGATTCCAAGATTGCTTGATATGTTTTGATTTGAGGTATGATCTTTTTTTAAGTTTAGCATGATTTTGTCTTCCTTAATTTAGGATATACGATTTGTTGAATAGATTAATTTTCTTATAAAAATTAGTTTGTTTTGTTTGATTGAATAAAATATGATTGTAGTTATAATTATAACTAGCTACATAATCGTAAGATTTTGTAGCCAGTTAGAAAAAATTCGAATTGCTTGTTTTGATAATTGAAAATACATCCAAAATCTTCTTATTTTTATTTGTTTTCAGGAACTCATGATTTTCAAAGAGATATGAAGCACTGTTGGGATCTTCCAACCATACCATGTTTATGTTTTTAGTAAATAGATTAGGCTGTTAGTTTTTTGGTATCAAGTAAAATCTGGGAGGTTGCATCCCCCACATTTTTGGAACAGATTGGATGTTATCAACAGGAATCATTTTGTTCCTGGAACCTATATAAGTATGTTATTTTGTAAACTTGAAATCATCTCTGCCTGGGGAAAAAACTATCGATTTCTCATTTACAGACTTGAATAGAATATGATATTTGTCACAACTTTAGCTTCTCCATATTGTGTTTTTATTCAAGTCATGATTATTTCTATTTTTAATTAAATTATGATTTCTTTCACTGTCGTGGTTTACTACAGATTGGCATGATATAAATTTATATATATTATCCATGTTTTATGTTCCAGATTTAACACACAGTAATCATTTTGTTTAAACTTGGGACTAAGAGATTTATCTTCATCATTTTTTGAACATTCATGCACAAGTTTTCACAGCAGGATTTATCTTAATGTGGTTTCTTGTGAAATCATGAGATTGCTGTGATCGTATCTCTCATATGTTCTATCATTCGAATTCCATTATCATTGCTTCACATTTATAAGAAGCAATTATAGGATCTGCTGCGGGTTTACCTCATCAGACAGTGAGATTGGATGCTGCACATTGAACAAATATTGGGTGTGATAAACAGGTCAGTTTGTTAGTTTGATTTCATTAGTTTAATAAATATAGAAATTTCCTGTAGATTAAAACATCTTCTCCTATCTGTTGTTTTTGTTTGATAGTTTGATATTTCATTTCTAGAATATAGACAGGTTAAATAATAGTTCTACTATTGTTTAAAAAATCAATTTATATTCGATTTTTCGCGGATTTAGAACAAAATTCGTATTTTGTAAATGTTATATATACATCAGAAATAGAATCATTTGTATATATTGTACATATAATAAGTACACTTATGTTATAAATATTAGTTATTAAACTGTAAATATATATTAGATCTATATATAGTTTTCAATGATTACTGTTTGTCAAAGTTATTACATTTCTTTAGTTTTTTTTTTTTTGTTTTCTTTAGGACTTAGATCGGCCAACGGAGCCGCTAAACCCGTCGGAGTGGATTAATCCAAATGGCTTGGGTAAAGTAGACAACCCCGGACCAGATTCACTCCTCTAGTTGACGAGAGGTCAATTTCTCCAGTCAACAAAACCATATCTTCACAAGTCAAGCATCCCATCCCTTTGCCCTTCGAATCCCCGGTGGCCGAAATGCTGAAATGTTTTGGTGCCTATTCTTTCGGGTTTTTGCATTTTTCAAAACCTGGGTGTAAGGGACATCTCATCTCCTTGGTAATCCTAGTTGCTGAAGTATCAAAATGTCCTGGCGTTCGTTCTTTCGGGGTTTCACGATTCGGGGAATCGCGATGCAAGGGTCCTGCTCCCCTGACTTTCGAATTCCTGGTTGCCAAAATACTGAAATACCTTGGCATTCTTTCTTTTGGGTTTTCGCGATTTGGGGAATCATGATGCGAGGATCCTGCTCCTCTGTCTTTCGAATTCCCGGTTACCAAAATACCAAAATTCCTTGGCACTCGTTCTTTTGGGATTTCACGATTCGGGGAATCGTGATGCAAGGATCCCACTCCTCTGTCTTTCGGGTTCCCGGTTTTCGAAATACCAAAATTCCTTGGCACTCGTTCTTTCAGGATTTTGCGATTCGGGGAATTGTAATGCAAGGATCCTACTCCTCTGTTTTTTGAGTTCCCGGTTGCCAAAATACTGAAATACTGAAACGTTGAAAACTCAAGGTGCTTGATCAATGGCTCACAATGCCCTCCAGCTCTATGGTCAGATCTCTTCCCTGCCACTGACCTCCTCGCAACTCCACCTGATCCAACGACTCGTGGTATTTCACGAATCTCCTCGAGAGTTCTCCACTGTCCATTCATATCTTTGAGATCTTCTCTCCGGGATATACATAGTGTTAAAGTCTGTGCTCCTACCTCAAATCAGACGGTACGCAAGATTCTCCACTGCAATCCAATGCTCAACGACGTTCTTTCTCCTAAGCTTTTACTCATGCTAGACTTCGAAGATTTTCTAAGTCTTTGAAGACTCAGTCTTCGTTTCTTCCAAGGAATGAGTTCCTGGATTTCAATAACACTTTCCGAAGCGTTATCCCTCCTGAGCTTCGCCTTGTGTAGGCCTCGGATTCCCGCGCACTCCTTGCATCTAAGGGCTTCTGATAGCTCGAATCCAAGGGGTTTGTCATAGAGAGATTCCTCTTGATCTCCTGGTGTTCTCTCCTTGCTCGATGCACACCTTGCAGAGCTTCAATGAAGAAAAACAATTGAAACTGAAAAAAAAACTCACAGTTCCATCCACTTGTTCATGTAAACAGAAATGACAGGAAAATGCACACAGTCCACACACCATACATTTGGATCAATTTTCCATTCTGTTATATTCACAAGTTCCCAATGGCTACAGAATACATTCAAAATTACAGTAACTCAAAACACTAAGATCTCCTGCTAACTCACAGTTCTCTCTTACAAGTAATTTCTCTCTGTATTCCAGCTCTCTCTAACCGTGTGTACAAATTTCTACCTAACTCAAAAATGTTTCTAGGGTTTCCCCTGGCTACTTTCCTACTCTAAAATTCATCCTACGTTATTTTAGTTCAGTCGCATTCCAGATTCAAAGTGGAAACTCCTGCTCTGTTTACAATTTCAAAACTTGCCTCAAAGGGTAAAATTCGGCACTAGTTCAAGCGTGCCTCTAAAGGTGAATTTCAACGTTGAGTGGAGGCAGATTCTAAAATCGGTTGTAACTTCCCACGTTGAAGTTATCGAAGAACTCTCACGTGTTGTGTGGTCCCGCCTCTACTAACTTTCCCTACTTCTTGATAGTAGCTTCATTTTCCCAACCGACATCTTCAATTGGGTGTCCTTTCCATTTGACCAGATATTGAAAATAAGTCTTCCTCCTGGTCTTCTTGCCAATCCTCTGATCAACAATTTTCTCCATCAGTGGCATTTCTTCCACAGGCATCTGTTTCTCCCACTGAATCTTTCCTTGATATTCTAACCCTTCTTGTCATAGTTTCTGTAAGAGTAGAGGTTTGAGACATTGAATATGGGTGAAATACCCACACCATCTGGCAGCTCGATCTCATAGGCGTTTGCATCAAAATTTCTCAAGATCTTACAGGGTCCTATCTTCTTCATCTTCAATTTGTTATATGTTCCCCTAGGGAACCTTTCCTTCCTGAGATGTGCTAAAACCTGATCTCCCACTTCAAATTGAAGTTCCTTGCGATGCTGATTAACTCTGTGCTTGTATTTATGGTTAGAACTCTATAATTGTTCTTTGATCCGACTATGGAGTCTCTGCATTTCAACAACAAAATCCTCTGCTCCATCACTTTTGATCTCTCCCTGTTCCAAGTCCCTTAACTCAGACACTCCCCTGGGTTGCATTCCATAGAGTATTTGGAACGGACTCCTTCCAGTGCTCCTGTTTGGTGAGTCATTGTATGCAAATTCTTCTTGTGGCAGAATCTGATCCCACTGGTTATGATGTTCAATAACTAGACTCCTTAATAAGTTCCCCAAACTTCTATTTACCACTTCAGTCTTCCCATCTATTTGAGGGTGATAAGATGAGTTGAAGGACAATTTTGTCCCCATCTTCTTCCACAACGTCCTCCAAAAGTGACCAACAAATTTTGTGTCTCTGTCTGAGACAATGCTCCTGGGTAGACTATGAAGTCTCACAACTTCTTTGAAAAACAGATTTGCAAGATGTGTTGCATCACTGGTCTTCTGGCATGGGATGAAATGTGCCATATTTGAAAATATATCCACCACCACAAATATGGAATCAAATCCCCTTTGTGTTCTTGGCAATCCCAACATGAAATCCATGCTTATTGCATCCCAAGGCCTCTTTGGTATTGGCAATGGTTGATACAATCCAGTGTTCTATCTTTTCCCCTTTGCATGTTGGCAGATCCTACATCTGTTCACAAATTTTATCACCTCTATTCTTATACCTGGAAAATAGTATGAACTTCTCAACTGTGCAAATGTTTTATCGTGGCCGAAATGTCCAGCCAATCCTCCACTATGCTTCTCCTTCAGAAGATTGTCCCTCATTGAGCATCGTGGTATGCACAATTGATTTCCTCTTAACAACAATCCTTCCTAAACCATATACTCTGTCCACTAACTTCTATCTCTCAGTACATAGCTTGTACATGCTTCATAGGCCTCCTTGAAATCTATATCATCACGATACATATCCTTAAGGTGTTCAAACCCCAAGTTCTTCACTTGGAATTCCTGTATGATCAAACATCTCCTTCTTAACACATCAACAACCTTGTTAGCATTCCCAGCAATATGTTTTATGACAAAAGTAAAATTTTTCATAAATTCAACCCATTTTGCATGCCTCTGATTCATCTTTTCCTATCTGGTTATGAATTGTAAGGCTTGGTTATCACTATAAAAGACAAATTCTTGCGAGACAAGGTAATGCCTCCATTTCTTCAAAGCTTGAATTATGGCATAAAAATCCTTTTCGTATGTGGAGTATTTCCTCTTAGTCTCATTCATATTCTTGCTGAAATAGGCAATAGGTCGATTGTCCTGACTTAGAACTGCTCCTATTGCAACTCCACTTGCATCACATCTTACCTGAAATGTCTTCCCAAAATTCGGCAAGACCAGAATTGGTTGTTCTGTTATCCTCTCCTTCAGTATATTGAAGCTCTTTTCGGCCTCCTCTGTCCATTTAAAAGACTTGTGCCGCTTCTTTACTGTATCCATCATGGGTGCACAAATCCCACTGAAGTCTCTAATGAACTTTCTATAAAAACTTTCTAAACCATGAAAGCTCCTTACCTTGAACATGCTCCTTGGTGATGGCCACTCCCTGATCACTTTCACCTTCTCTAGATCCATCTTCAGTTCATTCGAAGAGATCAAGAAACCCAAGTAAATGAGATCTGTCTTCATAAAAGAGGACTTCTTCAGATTGATTAGTAGCTTCTCCTACTGTAGCCTCCTCATTACTAGCGTTAGGTGCCTCAAAATCTCCTCTTTAGTCATGCTAAAGATCAGTATATCATCTAGATATACAACTATGAACTTGCCAATGAAATCTTTTAGAATTTCGTTCATCAACCTCATAAAAGTACTCAGGTAATTTTTTAATCCAAATGGCATAACCAACCACTCATAAAGACCTTCATTCATCTTAAAGGTTGTTTTCCATTCATCACCTTCTCTCATCCTGATTTGGTGATATCCACTTTTCATATCTATCTTGGAAAAGAAATTTGCTCCACTTAAGAAATCCATTAAGTCATCCATTTTTTGTAAAGGAAATTTGTACCTAATGGTGATCTTGTTGATGTCTCTCGAGTCTGTGCACATTCTCCATCCTCCATATTTCTTTGGGCTTAACACAGTTGGTACTGCACATGGTCTCAAACTTTCTCTGACCAAACCCTTATCCAACAATTCTTGGACTTGGTTCTTCACCTCCTCATTTTCTCAAGGTGTTAATCTGTACGTTGCCTTGTTCGGTATGCTTTCTTCTAGTATCAAGTAGATATGATGAATGATACTCATGATGGGTGGCAATGAGTTTGGAAACTCATCCACTACTATATCAGCAAAATTATCCAACAGCTCCTGAACTTCTTCAGGAAAATCATCCATTGATGTACTCGTAAGGATGACTCTGGGCTTCCTCACCACAGTGAGCTGCATCTCCTATTCTTCCTTGAATTCTTTCAGGAGTTCCTTCCTTCTAATGAGAAGTATTCTTGTACTAGCTTCTTCCTTTGCTCTCTTCTCCTCTGTTGTCAACAACATATGCATCCTACCATTCTTCTCCAATGTATATGTATTCTTCCTTCCATAGTGAATGCCATTTCTATCAAACTGCCATGGTCTTCCCAACATAATATGGCATACATCCATGGGAATTACATCACATAGGATTTCATCTTTATATCCTCCTATTTTAATCTCAACCAAGCATTGTTTAGCGATCGTTACCTAGTGTCCTTTTTGCAGCCATGAGACTTTGTATGGCCTTGGATGTGTAGTTGTCTTTAGCTCCAATTTCTCCACCATATCTATGGATACTAGGTTGTCAGTACTTCCACTGTCAATGATCACCTTGCATACTTTATCCTTAATCTTCTAAGCTATCTTGAAGAGACTGTTTCTCTACACTGGCTTTTCAATTTCTGCCTCTGGTTTTAAGAGAATTTTTCTCAACATGAGGGATGATCCATCCTCTGCTCCTTCTGCTTCAACATCTCTTCATTGTGCTTCTGAAATGTGAGCTTCTCCTCCTTCCTTCTTCTTCTCGGGACATTCCCAAGACATGTGCCCTATCTTTCCATAGTTATAGCACCTTACTCCTCCTCTGCCTCTTCCTCTAGAAGAGTTTCTTCCACCACTCTATCTCCCTCGTGAACTTCCTCCTTGTTCTGAGTGATTGTGTGGTTTCTCAGCCTTTCCCTTAGACTGATGTTCTCTGTCATGGTTAAATCCCTTGCTTTTGCTTGGGACCAAGCTTTTACCTCTTCCTCGCTGGTTCTCTTTTTTGGCCAGCTTCTCCTCTGCCTTCAGCACAAACTGATAATCATCTTCCACAGTCCTGACTGACACCATGCTGAGCTCGTCCTGGATCTCATATCTCAAGCCATTTATATATTTGGAGACTTTCTCTTTGTCTCTCTCCCTTTGTCCAATTCTGATGTTCAGTCAATAGAACTCCTCGGTGTACTCCTTGAATGTCATCCCTTTTTGCCTCAGGTTCTATAGCTTCCTGAAAAGATTGATCTGGTAATCTTTGGGTACGAACTTAGCCTTCATTTTGGCTATCATCCTATCCCAAATATTTATCCTCTATTTGCCTTTACTTCTCCTCTCATCTTGTAGTTCGTCCCACCATAGTGTTGTATGCCCTTTTAGTTGTGTGACTATCTGCTTCACCTTCTTCTCCTCATCGACATCTTCATAGTCGAAGTGTTTGTCCATGGACCTTATCCAGTCCAACAGTTCTTCAAAATCTAGATTTCCATCATACATGGGGACCTCTATCTTAGCTCTGCCTCTCGATCTAGTAATTGCTCTCAACAAAAGTTCTTCTGCAACATCCTCTCCTGTAGCTTCTTCAACCTTAACCTCCTCACTTTCTGCATCACTGACATCACCAACGCCAGGTGCTCTTCTTTGTGCTACTTCCATTGTTTCCAATTGAGAGCGAAGCTCTCGCATCTCCCTCTCTACATCACGGTTGGCTAAAGGCGGATCTCGTCTTCTTGGAGGCATTATGTCGACTATCTGTCACACACAGAGTACAACTCTGAGTTCTCTGTCTCCTTCTTTTCCTCCTTTGCCTAAAGTCTACAGACAAAAAACTGAGGCTCTGATACCACCTGATGTAGAACCCCTATCCCTCCTCAGGGATGCATGACCTCCCGGTCAGGATCTTCTAGTTTGGGAGCCAAAATGTCTCTTTTGGTTCCAAACTGGAATCCTTCAAAATGAACACACAGGTCCCCCACAAATGCTCAATTGTCTTTTCCAAGCGCCAAGCGTGAGCTCCCACAACACACAATCAAGAGCCATGACCTTGTGCTAATACAAAAAGGGTTCTTATCGAGGACCGAATCTTCACAATTCAAGCGTCCCGTTCCTTTGCCCTTCGAATCCCCAGTGGTCGAAATGCCGAAATGTCTCGGCACCTATTCTTTTGGGTTTTCGTGTTTCGTGAAACCTGAGTGCAAGGGATATCTCAGCTCCTTGGAAATCCCAGTTGTTGAAGTATCGAAATGTCCTGGTGTTCATTCTTTTGGGGTTTCACAATTCGAGGAATCATGATGCAAGGGTCTCGCTCCCCTGTCTTTCGAATTCCAGGTTGCCAAAATATCGAAACACCTTGGCGTTCATTCTTTCGGGGTTTCGCGATTCAGGGAATCATGATTCAAGGATCCCACTCCTCTGTCTTTTGAATTCCTGGTTACCGAAATGCCTTGGTGCTCGTTCTTTTGGGATTTTGTGATTCAGGGAATTGTGATGCAAGGATCCCGCTCCTCTATCTTTCGAGTTCCTGGTTGCCGAAATACCGAAATTCCTTGGCGCTCTTTCTTTCAGGATTTTTCAATTTGGGGAATCATGATGCAAGGATCCCGCTCCTTTGTCTTTTAGGTTCCCGGTTGCCGAAATACCGAAATGCCGAAATGTCAAAAACTCGAGGCGCTTGATCAATGGATCACAATGCCCTCCAGCGCTATGGTCAGATCTCTTCCCCGCCACTCACATCCTCGAAACTCCACCTGATCCAATGGCTCACGGTATTTCATGACTCTCCTCGAGAGTTCTCCACCATCCGTTCAGATCTTCAAGATCTTCTCTCCGAGATCTACACAGTGTTAAAGTCTATGCTCCTACCTCAAATCGGACGGTTCGCGGGATTCTCCACCGTGATCCAATGCTTGATGACATTCTTCCTCCTAAGCTTTTACTCACACCAGACTTAGAAGATTTTCTAAGTCTTTGAAGACTCAGTCTTCATTCCTTCCACGAAATGAGTTCTTGGATTTCAATAACACTTTCCAAAAGCGTTATCCCTCCCGAGCTTCACCTTGTGTAGGCCTCGAATTCCCACGCACTCCTTGCATCTAAGGGATTCTGATAACTCAGATCCAAGGGGTTTCTCATAGAGAGATTCCTCTCGATCTCCTGGTGTTCTCTCCTCACTCAATGCGCACCTTGCAGAGCTTCAGTGAAGAGAAACAATTGAAACTGAAAAAAAACTCACAGTTCCATCCACTTGTTCATGTAAATAGAAATGACAGGAAAATGCACACAGTCCACACACCATACATTTGGATCAATTTTCCATTCTGTTGTATTCACAAGTTCCCAATGGCTATAGAATACATTCAAAATTACAGTAACTCAAAACACTAAGATCTCTTGCTAACTCATAGTTCTCTCTTACAACTAATTTCTCTCTGTATTCCAACTCTCTCTAACTGTGTGTACAAACTTATACATAACTCAAAAATGTTTCTAGAGTTTCCCCTGGCTACTTGCCTACTCTAAAATTCATCCTATGCTATTTTAGTTCAGTCACATTCCAGAGACGAAGTGGAAACTCCTGCTCTGTTTACAATTTCAAAACTTGCCTCAAAGGGTAAAATTCGACACCAGTTCAAGCGTGCCTCTAAA
>ML803205.1:0-27753 GCA_009831015.1 Picea engelmannii | reverse complement strand
TTTCAATTAAAAATATTTGAGAGAGTTTAGATCAAGTTCTACTTCAACGTTTGAGGTCTTAGATCAGTGCCTTAGGGTTTAATGGAGTCATAAGTGAAGGACGTACATGTTGGAGGTAATATTTCAAGGACTAGAGGGAAGAGTTTTGAGGTGTTGCTAAGGCAAGGCCTCAAAATAAAAACATTAGGGGAGAGAGTCTGACTCCAGTGTTGCTAAAGAAAGGCCTCGTGCTCTCTCCTCCTTCCCAGCAAGACGGCTAGTTCAGATGAAGCACAAAAACAAGACAAGAAGGCTTAATGAGGGAGAGTGTTGCTACAACAAGGCTCTTTCATCAAACCCTAAAATAAAATGACCTTAATTGTAGATAACCTAGGCCTGGGGTGTCTTCTTCCTCTTGGATTCTAAATGGTATGGCTAGCATAGGGGAAAGAGAAACAAGGAGTGTAGCTATGGCTAGGCTCTCTTTCTCTCCTTCAATGGATAAAATTTTCTCTATCAGGGGACATGAGACAAGGACCTACTTGTGTGCTTGTCACCTAGGGTTTTGATTTAGAAAAATAAATAAACATATGCAAGAAATTAGACTACAACCATTCATTCAAGAAGTTTTGCAGAAAAATACTTACAATTCATCAAGCAATAACCATGCAAACCCTATTTGTAATATCTTCCTTCAAGAGAAACACCATAAAATGACAAAAAATGTCTTCCTTCAACAAGTGCGCCTCACTAGATCAGCCAAAACCCTATAATAGGGCATACATTTCAGACCTCACCAAGTGGTGAGTGAAATATCATGAAAAATAAGTGTGAAAATATCTCATTTATATAAAACGTTGACCCAATTTTACATTTTAGGTCAGGTAAAAGGCTTACAAGGACAAATTATCAAAATCATATTGTTTCACATTAAATTGTCAAATTAAAATCCTAATTGAGCTTTAAAGAGATAAGAAGCCCCTCTAAGGGAGCCATTAGACCCTTCTAGGGAAAATGGGGCAACTTGGAGCAAAACGTTAGTCCTCCTTGGGCTTCTCCAACTTGCCACACGTGCCAATACTACCTAGTCTGCCTCCAAAAATGTCCATACTATTGGATGACATCATGGATATGATGGGTGACGTCCTAGGCCTTCTAAGGACAATGTTCCACTAAAAAAGGACAAATCCCCCTAGGTCAAGCTCTACTGGGGTGCCTCTGGTGGAACACCCTCTTCTTCTCCGGTGCAAGACACCTATCCATCTCTGTCTTGTCTCTTCCCCATGGTGGGGTCTCAGCATCCATCTGATGGGCTCTTCAGCCCCATGGAGGTCCGAACTAATCATCTCCCTATGTGTACTGGTCCAAATGGTACTTGTCCATCGGGTATGGTCCTGCACATCAAAGGCTACACCCTCCATGGGCTCATCAGTCACAGGGATCATAGCAATGTCAATCACATTTCATCATTAATATTATTAAACACATGCATAAAAACCCTAATACGTCAGTCAATATCTCAAAGATGTTACACAAGCCTACAATAAAAGTCTGGGGACAAAGACAAGGCATCCTATTGGGCTAGTGTCCACAGGAAAAGGAAAGTTCCCAGAAATACCTCTTCCAAGGCATGTAAGTGGGTGGTGTGGTCAGGGGATGTCCAAGCATGTGGGTGAAATGATGGCCAAGGGTGTAAAGATGTTACCTGTGCCTGCCTTTGTAGAAGGTGACCTGTCCCTGTCATGGATGCATTTTTTCCAAGCCCATTCTTTCCTTTATTCTTTTTATTCTTTCTATTATTTTCTTTTTTTTGTTCAAAATCTAATTAGGGGACACTGCCTTGGCATGGTGACCAGAGCTGACAACGTTACCCAAAATTAATTTTGCAGAGATGAGAAGGTTGGCTCATGATGAGACCCCCTTTCCCTTGGCCATGCAACCAAGAGTCACTGCCCTGGCCTGGTAACCAACTTTTGGAAATGTCATACTGCTAGGTACCCATGGGCCTAATAGGCTTGCTCGTGATGATACCCCCTTTTCCTTGGCCATGCAACCAAGAGTCACTTCCCTGGCATGGTAACCAGCATGTGGCAATGTCATACTGCTAGGTATCCATGGGCTTAATAGGCTGGCTCGTGATGGGACCCCCTATCCTCTGATTAGGTCTTGTTTTATTATTTTTCCAGGTCCCTCTTGTTTCTTGCTAAGAAGCCTTTTATTTCTTTCTCGGGGATCCCTGGGTGAAGCATCTCGAGGTTTATTCTTAGGATTTTATCTTTTACCAGCTTGCTTTTACCTTCTGGGCCTTTATCCCCTTCTTCCCACGAGGTAAGGTGTAAACTTGAAAATAGGTCAACCCAATGCCTGGACAAGGGGAATGGGATAGATGAGTGGGAAACAAGATGTAAAAGTGGTAGTATGATGGGAGCGGACGATGGATTTTCAAAAATCCCCCCAGTGGAAAACCAAAACCTATAGACACAAGCTTGCTAGGGCACCCTGTCAATCCCCCAAACATGGTCAAGTGGGAAAATGTAAGATCCAAGAAGTTGTTAGAGATAAAAAGAATCATATGCATATATTCAAAGGTTTTAATGATCAAAAGTGACACATACCATGATACCTGGACCAATTACCTCATGGAGCAAGAACCTCTTCTGATATAGGATCAAGCCGATGGTGATGGATGTTGCTGCTGCTGACAAGACAAAGACAATGGAAGAAGAAAAGGTGGGCCCTCCAGGGCCATGATCATGTCAATCATGCTCTTTGTACTCCATGTCTAGGACCCATGGGCCTCGAGACATGATCTCCTAGTTATCCCAAAAGGTGGGGATAACATCTAGATCCAACTCAGGGACATGTGCTCACTGTAGAGCACATGAGAACATCATCATCTCTGGCATAACCTGCAGACCTACTCAATCTTGATAGAAGTATTAGTAACAAAATTGGGGTGGTAATTCCACCCTAGCATACATGTATATGTATATATACTAAAGTAAAATAATCAATATGAGAATGTAAAGAAAAATACCTACCTTTACTTACCCGTTGGCTGGATGTTCGATGTAGTCAAATGATCAGTGTATCCAATCCAACAATGTCCCATGATACCTACCTTTGTGCTTCATAATAAACCAAAATAGTGATAAATCAAGCACAAAAATGTCATGAGTTAGAATATATATCATATCATTGAAAATCTCAAAGTCTAACTCATGGAGGCGGGTGGGAGGGATAAAATCCTGCCAATTCCATCTCTAAGGAAAGTATTTAATCCACTTCAGGAAAGGGTCAAGAAAAGTCCAAGGTCCAGAACACTGACTCAAAAGGTCGGCACACTGGCTATCTAAGACGCTCTCATACTGTGAAGTCTGGGAAGGGATTGACAAGGATGTATTAGATGACTGGCAAATTCTCAAGGGATAGTTGAAAAACTAAGAAGATACACTTAATCTTGTAATGTTTAAACAACCCTTGGACTCTAGGGTTTGCCTAAGGGGAAACTCTATATAAAAGATATACTTCCCAACTACACCTTTAATGGTACAACAAGGTAATGTAATAAGAGGTAGCTAGGGAAAAAGGTCACGAGAATCCTTCTTTAGGCAAACAATATTCTTACTGCTATCAAAATCCAAGCATATTGGTGGTTGATAGTCATCTTCATGGGGTAAATCTAAGTGCTCGGAGGAGTACTCATCAAAGGCCTCAAGTTAAGACCGAAAATCATCAGGAAAATACTGTACTTGGTCAACCTTGGGTTTTTGGGGAGCAAAGGCAAAAATCTCATCTCCTTGTTTCCACTGGTCAAGAGATTGCTGTGATAATTGCAAAGGCAACACTTGGAGATGACTCTTTATGTCATATATAGGATCCATATCATAACCAAATGCATCCCAACATGTATGAACTCATCAAAATCAACTATGTCAGTATCAGTATCATAACATGGAGGGTTCAAAACATTCAAAAGCTCACACATTTCCTCTTCTTTTCCCAAATCATAAAGTATACAATCATCGAAATCTTGGAGAGGAGGGTAACTTACTTTTTCTTCTTGTGTAGGAGCTTCGAGGAATTGGTTATCTTTAACATGCATTATTGTCTTGTCCTCATGAGTAGCCCTTTCTTCTTTGGTTGTGCAGCAAGGAAGATGCTCTTCATTCGGGGATTCCATTTCTCCATCACTCTTTGAATCATGGGATAAGGTATCATCAAAATCCTAAAAAGGAAAGAAACTAACCTTATCGTCTTGTTGTTGTGCAGGTGGAGAAGGCTTATGAATCGCTTCATCAAGAGGAAGAGGGCATGTTGATACTTCGTTATTGGGTTTCGTCTCCTCAACTATTTCTTCAACAATCCCTCGTTGATCTGTGGTTTGTTCCCCTTCTTCTTGGAGATCAATGATGAAGCTCTCAAGGGTAAACAAATTATCTCCATTGAGAGTACTTAAGGTGAAGAGGCATCCTATATCAAATGAGGATATCTTCTCCTCAATCACTGCAGCCATGTAGTAAGATTCATCGAGCATCCTTGGGGTTATTTTATCAAGAGGGAAACTTAGATATCCCAAAAGTGCACGAGTAAAGAGATGGACCAGGTATCTCTCCTTGGGATGATGACTCTCAGGAATCTGATATAGCATGTTCTCAAATATAATCTAGATGTCTCTAACAGTTTCATCCTTAGTTTGATTTATATGCTCAAGTTCTTTTAATAGTGCTGGGATGTCTTCTAGTTGGATACCCCATTCCTCGAGAATGGTTTTCTCAAATTTCTCCATAGTCATGATGCTGGCATAAGGGAGGTTGTCATACCACTCTTTGGCATTGTGAGAAAGAGTGGTAGAGAAAAGTTTCATGACCACGTCTTCAGCATAATCATCAACCGGGTAGGATAGAAAGAAACTCTAGAAGTTTCTCATGTGATAGTCAACTCTCTATCTATCACCACCAGTGAATCCAGGGAGAAAATTTATGTATTCAAAGGGAATTTGTTGAGGGTACCCCAGTATTTTACTCATGTATAAAGGCTTGTAGTTCCTAGGATCCCATTTTGAAGTCATCATTGGCTTCGTCATCAGTGGAGTCACCAAATAGTTTTCTTGAAACTATCAAAGAAATAGGGAAAACAACCTAGCGGAGTCGCTAGGTAAGCTTGTAAGATAAGGCTCTTGAGGCAAGTCTTACCGAAAATATTTGTCGTTTGAGGAGAATTGACTCAGTGTTCCCTGGAAATGGCTCCAAAATGTTATCACACAGTTTGTATCTAGGAATAAAGGCTATAAAGTAGAAGGCCAAACTGGCGTAACATGAACCTATCCCACCCAATGTCACCATGATGGGGAATTTATTTCTCTTTAGGGAGGTGAGGCCCAGGGGAGACATCCTCGGTTACTTGGGGTTTGAAGAGGAAGAGGACGTCCCAGGCCTAGGTCATCTACACCTAGGACCATTTTCTTTTAGGGTTTGATGAAAGAGCCTTGCCTTAGCAACACTCTCCCTCTTTAGGCCCTCTTGTCTTGATTTTGTATCTCATTTGAGCTAGTTGTTTGCCAGGAAGGAGGAGAGAGCACGAGGCCTTTCTTTAGCAACACTGGAGTGAGCCTCTCTCCCCTAGGATTATGATTTTGAAGCCCTACTTTAGCATCACTTCAAAACTTATCCCTCTAGTCCTTTAAAATATCACCCCCTTCAACTCTTGTGTCCTTCACTTATGACTCCATTAAACCCTAAGGCACCGATCTAAGTCCACCAAAGTTGAAGTAAGAACTTGATCAAAACACTCTCAAAACTTTTCAATTGAAACCCTAACTACACTAACCCTAGCTATTGATGTCATCCTTGGTTATTACATATTTAATGCAACAACGTTTCATTTTATGAGAAATTGAATGATAGTTAAAGGAATTAATTGAGTTAAGTATCGATTTGTTGCATTGAATGCCTTATTGTTCTAGTATTTATTGGTGAAGTGACATTTACTTTCAAGTACTATTTTGTAAACATTGACTTCGTCAACATTTACTTTCAAATTTCTTATATTGGATGTTAGATAGAATTATAAAGTACTAACCCATCAAAATATAACTTGCATATATTTGTTTGCTATTTTCTTGTTCAAGGATATGTGTTCTTCATTAGGGATTTACTTCATTATTGGTTTTTTAGCCGAGACTTTCTGTTTGGGTGGTGACTTTTGAGGGGGAAAGTTTGTCCTTATCTCATTATCCTTCTGCCTCCTCAAAACCACAGGTCACCAGGGATGTCTCCCCTAGGCCTAACCTCCCTAAAGAGATAGAACCTCCCCATCGTGGTGACATTGGGTGGGATGGGTTCCTGTTACATCAGTTTGGCCTTCAATCTTATAGCCCTTTTCCTATTTACAAACTATGGGATAACAAGCGCACACTTGGGTAAGTGTATGGGTGTTGGTTACTATTCTTCTTTGTTACTCTTCTATTCCATCTGATTTTATTGACCCAGGGTTCATGTCTTATTTGGGTTTCCAACAAAGCCTCTAAAATTATTGACCCTCCTAGTAAAACAAAAGGCAACACAACACATATAGTGCGCTATGCAATATCACCCAAGATAGCTTTAATGGGTGGCTATAAGACTCATGTGTTTACAGCCTAGGATTGAGTGTGAGATATGAGAACTGAATATTGAACCATTATTATAACTAGTAACCACAATGTACTGTTATTGATGAATAAGTAGACAATATAACGACTCATTCATTAAGTATAACAATAGCAACTGAAGACAATAAAGAGATGCATGCACTCATCACATAACATAGATGTTACCATGGTTCACCCCCTCCTAGGCTACATCCACAAAGATCTAGCTCTTGGCTCTTTTATTATAGTATTTTCACATCTACAGTGCCACGCGCTTACAATCCTTCACAATTGGGTAAGATATATATGAGGCGAACTAGATCGCACTAGGATCCTCAATCTAACCCTCAAGATCTACCTTCCTTCATATTCTCTAGCTCAACAACTTATACAAAATAGATCATACAACAAAATATTACATATCGCATCAACTCATGCATAACTAACAACAACAACAATAATCAGAACCTCCAACCTCGCTATGATACCTAATTATCGATATTTTTACATTTCCAGCTCTTCAGCCATTACAACACATTACCAAAACCCTAAACCTACCATCGTTAGGTCTTCCCTACATGCGTGCATGCTTTTCTTCCTTCCAGCTGTCGCTTTCCTCATTCATGCTTTGTTTCCCAAAAACGCCTTGCTTTTCCTCTTTGGCCTGCCTCCAATAGGCCCCCAACACTGACATGTGGCTGATTCTGAGCCACCTAACCTTTGTGTTCTTCCTCGATCTCCTTGGTGGTTGCCTGGAACTTTTCCTTGAGATTTGTTGCCTATGTCTGCGCCTGTGTAGTCTTCTCCTTGAGTGTGTCCACTATTTGGACTGGAATTTCTTCACTGATCAATTCCACACACTCTGCTTGGGTTTGTGCTATATGTGCTTTGGCTACCTCTACCTATTCCAGGACTTCTGCTACCCACTCTTGTAGTGGTTCCATTTGAGCTTGATGTTCCTATTTCTATGTTTGTGCAGTAGTGATCTCTGCCTGCAATTTCTTCATGTCCTGTGATCCTTTGACGTGCTCTATGATTGGCATTGTCTTCTGCCTCTRCTTGAGGTCTTGGATCACTGTGATGATATTTTCTTCTTCCTTGTCCCACTTTTGGACCTGCTGATCCTTAGTCCAAAGTTGCGCTTCTTTATCAAACAAGTTAGCTACTATGCTGACCTGCTGCTCTATTTCCTGTAGCTAGGMTGTTGCTTCCTACTTCCTTTTCTCCTTCACTGTTGGTGGAGAGGTTGGTGTGAGATKTTCTTAGAGATTCTCTATCTCCTTATGATATTGATCGATTTCCTGTGAAATCCGATCAATCTTTTCAGCTGATCTGATTTCATCCCTCTATGCGGCCTGTGGAATATTMTCATATGTTCTTGCCACTTTCTTCTCCAATCCTTTTATACTCTCCCTTTCCTCTTGGGTCTCTAACTTATCCCACTCATAGACTATTTCTAGTGTGTCCCATTTTTCTGTTGCCTTCTGCAATTCAACTAAGTCTTTGTGTGTGCGAGACTGTACCTCATGGTTTACACTAACCTGCAACTTGTGTAGTGCCCTAGATGATATCCATGTCAACACCAATTAGATTTGGTTCAAGTCCTTCAGGGGTTTCTTCCCCACGATCTCATCCATGTGCAACATATTGGGTGTGATGTGGAATGTTGCATTCAAATGTAGTATTGTATGGACTGGATCTCATTCTTATTCTTCCATTCTCTCTTTGTCTGCAGTGCTGATGGTTTTATTCCCTTGCTGCTACCTGCTACCTGCATTTCCATGATTTTCTTGAGGAACTGCTGCATGTCTTCCATCTCCTCTTGAATCCTATCTCTTTGGTGCGCAGCATGGTCAACATCCTCAACTATACAATCTTTGACCATTTGGGCTATAATTTCCCCATTGTCATCCATGATTGTATACTCTGGAGGTGTTCTTTGGGCCTTTGTTTTCTTGCATACTCCTCCTTTATGCATGGCTGACCTCTTGTTTCCCCTTGGTTCCTATGAGTTGAGACTTTATATGGTCCCTTGCTTGAACTCTTCCATTTTCTGTTGTTCTTTGGCTGATTACGTATTTTCCTTCTTCCCCTTTTGGGTCCCTGTCTTTGTTGTCCCTTCGTCTATTTGGTTTGTCTTTGTCTGGCTCATCCTCCATTTCTTCGGGACTTGGATTTCTTGAGGCTATGTTTCTCCCTGCCCTATCTCTTCTTCTGCTATTCTCTCTGGAAACTCCTGGGTGAGGACTGGAATCCTCCATTCATCTTCCTAGTCTTTGATCACCAGGTCGATGTCGCCCTCAGTGATATAGTAGCGCATTTGTAGCCACTGTTTATCAAGATCCTTCCATGCCTATAACCACATTGTATGTCACGTGGCCTTGAATTTGGTGATGTCCCTATACCACACGATAGCCTCTAGTGTTATTCTCCACATTTTGTTGATGGCTTCCCACAGGTCGCCTAGGTATCCCTCAAATATGGACCCATTCATCCTTTTGTGCTTAGCACCCGATGTAGCTCTCAACAATAAGTATCTTGCTCCCTGATTTGGCTTGGGTCTGGTACCAAAATTTACATACCTTGGTTCCTTCCAACCCATAAAGTCTATTAACTTGATTTGCGCACTGAGCTGCAACTACGACAACTCTAGCTGAAACTTCCTCCCTGCGACATTTTTTGTAGCAACTTACAGGATAATATTTTCACACCCAATTGTGTTGCGACATCATTTATTCTCTTGATAATGATCCCTCGTGTCCCCCTATTAGTACCATGCTTCTTCTTCATCTCTTTTTCTAGTGATTTCTCCCTGGTTTTTTCATCCAGAAATTGCACTGGATCCATGCCCCGGGATGGCAATCCTGTTATGTTGGAAATAATCTCTACGTCTATTGAGAAGAGCTTGTCCAACCATATGTCCCTACCATGTGTGACTGCTAACAGCTGTTTGACGCACGCGGTTGCGTATTGACCTTTTCCAAAATGGGGTAGGTCCACCAGACCTAAAATCCCTATTTTCTGCAACCCTGTTTCCCATTGGAGTGGTTGATCAATCGATTCCCAACTTGATTCATGCCCATAGTCTCTAAGTATACCCTCTTTGCAAGTTCTGCAAACTTGTCTGTGTCTGCTACATCGTGGTATGAGTATTTGAGCTTCCCTATATGACCCAGCAGGTTTGGTCCTACCTGTACCCCATCTGGTATATGCAGTAGAATGATTGCTATGAGAGGTTTCTTGTGAGGTGACCTGGGTACCTGCAACTTGTCTTTCTTGGCGGTGGTGGCTGGATCGAAGTTCCAGTGGCTCCCGGTTGTTCCTCAGAATACCATTTTGGTTGACCTGTGACATCTTTGACTATTCCTTCTAGTGGATGGTCTCATATGGTTGTTTGAGACTTGTCTGGCTCGATTGCTGGTTCCTGATTCATCGTCATTCCATTGACTTTCAGAGCTTCTTCGGTTTTCTCTGGTTGCACTTCCTTCAGGGTTTTTGCTTCAAAGTTTTGTGGCTCCTATACCTCTTCCCTTATATCAATATTTGTGCCCTATGGTGATGGCTATTGGGTTTCTTTCACTATAGGTGTAGGATTCATCGGTTCTATTTCTAGAGATGGGATTTCGTTGACATTGACGATCTCTGGCGATTGTTGTTCACTTTCTTCCAAATGTACTCGTGACCCGGTTTTAACTCTGGTTGGTCTGGAAGTCTGGCTCTCTTCTATTGGCTTTGGTGGTGCCATGGAGGTGAATGTCAAACATTGGCTAGGTTTGACAGGTCTCTGTGACCTCTGTGAACTCAAATTTGTTCTTTTTAGCCTCTATCACTCTCTGTATGCTCTCTTTTCCCAAATGGATTATGTGCTCTTGCATCCGTGTGTTGTATGGGAAACACATAAAACTTATTGATGACGCTTCCTTAATTATGGGTTCAATGCATCTCCAGTGGTTTTGTACTTTCCATTACAATGCCTTGCCATCTCTAGTTGGCGTGATTAATGTGGCATCCCATCGGTCCTTTCTGTCCTTTAATTCCACCTAACACTGTCTTGTCGTACTTCTTTTGCCGACTTTCCTTTTCTCGCTTGTTTATATTTGGACATGGAATTTGTCCTTCTCCTCGTCGAGTTTGTGTTCCTAAGTGTGTGTGACCTTTATGTCTTTTGGTGCATTGCACCTCTATTGGTACTGTTTACAATTTTGTTTATTTTTTATTTTTTATTTATTTATTTTTATTGCACGGTGGGTGCTCGACTCTCCTTGTACAACTTCAGTTGGATCCCATTGATCATCCCTCTGAGTTCTGCGCCTGATAAGTCTTTCAAATGTACATCTCCTCCATCTGTGACAGATTGTACTTCGTATGGTCCTAGCCAGTACATTCTTAGCTTTCCTGGGTGCTGAAGTGATTTTCTATCATACATTAGTACTAGATCTCCTTCCTTGAAAGTTTTATCCTTGATGTGTCTATCGTGCCAAGATTTATCTCTTGATTTCTAAACTTGTTGGTGGAACCCTACTAATATCCAGTCTTCTTCCATGGTCATTAACTGATTCAGTCACTCCTGTACTGCACCTCATTCTGTCATGTGTGTAATGGTTGCTATGCGTAAGCTTGTTACTAAAAATTCTAATGACACCACTGCTTCTTGGCAATAGACCAATTTAAATGGCATGTTCCCTGTCAACTTTTTTCATGTAGTCCTGTAGTCCCATAGTACTACTGGTACTTTGAGGTCCCAATCGTCCCTGTTAATGTTACAGATATTTTTCAGTGCATTCTCCATAATTTTGTTAAATGCTTCCACTATGCCATTTGCCTATGGGTGATATGGTGTACTCTTCTAATGATGGGCTTAAAACTCTTCAGTCATAGCGTTGATAGTGTTGTTTATGAAGTGCGTGCTTTGGTCTCTCATCAAAATTCTTGGGCACCTAAATCGAGTGATTACTTGTTCAAATAAAAAGTGTACTATTGTTTTTGCACTACAATCCTTTACTGGTGCAGCTTCTGCCCATCTTGTTAAATACTCTGTTGTGGTGATAATGTACCTAGCTCCTGTTCTTTTTGCTGGTGGGTTGATTGGTCCTACAAAGTCTATTTCCTACTTGTTGAATGCCTGCAATTTTACTTGTGGTCGTAATGGCATCAAGCCCCTTTTTTTGGGTTTACCTACTCTTTGATAGACATTGCATATTTGACAGTACTCCTTCAAGTCTCTGTGAATCGAAGACCACCATAGTCCTGCACGCAATACCTTCTCACGATATCTTTTCCTACATAATTCCCTCCTGCTATTCCTTCATGAGATTCTTCTAAAACTCGTGGTCTTTCATGTTCTAACACTTATCTTCATAAGATGCTATATGCACCCATTTTGTATAAGTGTCCTGCGATCAATTGATAGTCTACATCCCAGACTACTAGGTTTTTCTTCTACGCGGTGTTATATTCTTGCGGCGTTGTACCTGTGCTCAAGTATTGAATGATATCTGCGAAGTGGTCATCAATAATCTGGACTGAAAATAACTGTACATATGGAAAGTTGTCTTCTAGATTCGTAGGTTCTTCTCCATTTGTGACTCTTGATAGGTGTTCAAGTCTTGCATTCAATTTTCTTGGATTAACTGTCACTTCAAAGTCAAATTCTTGAAATAGTAGTAACCAACGACAAATTCTCCCTGCCAACACTGGTTTGTTGACTAGGTATTTCAGGGCTAAGTGATCTGTAAACATCTTAAAGTGTTTCCCCAATGAGTAATGTCTAAATTTTTGTAGTGCGTAGACCATAGCTAGGCCTTCCCTTTCCATAGTGTTATAGTTATGCTCCGATTCTGACAACTTTCTACTCGCAAATGATATTGGGTGATCCAAGTTTCCCACTCCTGGCTACACCAATATAGCTCCAAGTGCTATGGCTGATGAATCTACATGGACATGAAATGTCTTTTCCTAGTTTGGAAATACTAATATTGGCATGGTGACCATCTTTTCCTTTAGGGTATCCAGACCGTGTTGGCACTCGTCGTTCCACTGAGACTTTGTATCCTTTCTTAACATCTTTTCCATTGGTGCAGTAATCTGCGCATACCCTTTGATAAATTTCCTATAATATCCTATGTGTCCCAATGTCTCTCTTAGTTGAAAGACTATTTTAGGTGGTGGTAAGTTAACAATTACTGCAATCTTTGTGGGGTCTACTAATAAGACTTGTTTTCATACTATATGGCCCAATAGTATCCCAACCGGTATTTCAAATATGCATTTCTTTATGTTCAGTGATATCTGGCACTATCTACATCTTTCTAACATCAAGCGTAAGACTTCTACATGATCTTTCAACAAACTGCAGAATGTCCAATCGTTCAGGTATACTTCGAGAAACTGGTGGATGAATTCCTTAAACGCAACGATGACTACTCTGGAAAAATTGGTGGCGAATTCTTTAGTCCAAACGACATGAATGTGTACTGGTAGGATCCCCATTTTGTCGAAAACGTGATCTTGTATCTGTATTCCTGTGCTATCTTGATCTGATGGTAGCCTGAGAATCCATTAGTAAATGAGTAAGCTTTGTTTCCTCCTACATTCTCTAACACTTCATCCATGAAAGGTGTAGGGAATGGGTCATGTAGGCATGCATCATTCAACTTCTTCAAGTCGATGCATATCCTGATCCCTCCTTGTTTCTTGTCCTGAACTACCATCATGCTTATCCATTCTGATTCTTCGACTGGTTCTATGATTCCGGCTTCGAGCATATTGTCGATCTTGGCTTTGAATTTCTATTTATATATTGGGTTTAGTCTGTACGGTCACTGTCTAATAGATCTCACTTCAGGTCTGAGTGGTATCTTCATTTCTCCTAGCTCTCTGGCTATACTCTTCATCTCTGTAAATGTTGTGGGAAACATGTCACTGTATTCATGCAATAACACTGCTATTCTTTCTACTATTTGCTCATCCCAATAATCTCCAATGTTGGCCATTTTGGGATTCTCAACTGTCCCAATGTTGACTTTCTTTACTTTGATCAGATCAGAAATCACTTAGGATTATATCCATGGGCCTTCCACATCTCTTTCTCCTTCTTATTCTTCAATCTAAATATTGAGGGGATCATCTTCATTCGATGCTTCCTCTTGTACATGGTAACATGACAACAATTCCTTGACTATTTGTTTGTTCTATTGTTCTTTTGTTATCTGTTCAACTCTTGGTCCTTCAATGAATATCACTTCTCTTATATGTTTAAGAGTGGCATCTATGTTTTGGTTTTCATGTTCAAATGAAAAAGTGACTGTAAAATTTTGTTGCAATGTCGTCCAGGTCATAGTTCCCTTGCGCAATTCCTGGTCTGTATACCAGTTCACTGGTATGCCCTCCAGGGTGTGTATAAAATGATGAGGCCATTCCTCTGGGGGTGTCATTTTCCACAACGTTTTGTACTCCTTCAAGTGTTCCACTGGTACCCCTTGTCCATCATACTTCTGCTGCTTGTTGTTTTTTTTTTCTGCACCAAACCTTATGCACAATAACCGCTTGCATTGGTACCAATCTAAGATTGTCTCTTTGTGTGCACCCCACCATCTTTCTTGTGTGTCCTTGAGTGATATATCCAGTACTAACAGTCTTTGGTTCTCTGAAACTTCATCTTCATTCTGTGCCAAGAATGTTTCCAAATCATTTATTCCATGGAAGCTGGGTGGTTCCCTTATTTCCATGCCTACCCATCTTATTGCGCGGTCTATTCTTTCACATCTTCTCATGGAAACTTTGTGTAGCCTTTGTTGCCATTTCTCTAAACCAGTATCTGAGTCGGTTTCACATGAGATAATTCTCCACCAACCGAGTATCCCGTCTGCAGTTGGGTTCACATAATCCTCATTGCGTGTAGTTGTTCTATACAACTAGATGATTTCCTATAAGTATAAGAAAGTAGGTTCTACAAACCTGTCCCCTTTCGATGGATCTAATGGCGCGATGACCCTGTATTCTCCTGACTCAAATGTCATCTTCCCGGTCTTCAAGTTTATTATGGTCTGGTTGTCAAATGCCCAATCTAGACCAAGAAACACTGGGTAAGGTGTTATGTCGTCCACTATTTCAATGATTTCAAAATCTGCTTTAGTGCGCACTCCATCTAGGTATACTATTACTTCTTTCAATCTACCAATTGGTAGGACTCTGTGTTGGTTTGCTAGTTTCAATTGAACAAGTGAATATCCTAATGTCGGCTCTCCCATACATTTCCATGTATTCTTTGGTAATACCTTTACCTTAGATCCCAAATCTAGTATGATGTCTCCCATGTTGAAATCCCCGATGTTGGCATTCAGTCTGAATTCCCTACTAGTTCTTGTTCTTGTGTGCAGGTGATTGACTATTTTTGGTTCTAGTTTTCCTTCTGTCTTGATGCTACATTTTTCTAATATGTTTTGCAATATTTTCACAGATGATGGATCACTTAATACTTTTACACATGATTGCAAAATGCCTTTGATTTTACTTACTTGTCCCATGGCTTGCAGTTCGTTGGTATGATCCAATAAGGAAGGAATTTCATAATCTGGTCCTTCCTTGTTTTGCTGTGCAGTTGAAGTCAACGCCATGTATTCCTTCTGAAATTCCTGTCTGGCTTCCTTAAATATTGCCTTCTCATTTTGTGCATCAAACTATTTCCTTGGTTCGGTGTTCTTCTTTACCCACTAATTTTGTACTAGTTCTTGTCGAGTTGCGTCGTTTCCTGTTTTCTCTCCTCTGTGGGTAACTATGTTGATAGTTCATCCCTCATCCCTTTCTTCAGATGAAATCCACTGAACATTCTGATTGCTCTGGTTCCTCTTTTATTGGATCTTTACTAGTAGTGTTAGACATTCTTTTGTGTTGTGATCTAATGGACGACAATACATACAAGTCACTGGTGGAAGTGGACATTCTCTTGGATAATGTCCTGGTTGTTGACAATTGTGACATGCCACTGGTCCTCTACCTTGCCCAAAACCTCCTCTAGCTCATCCTCCCCCTCTGTAGCCTGCTCGATCTCCTCTCGACACGTTATAATGAGGTGCCTGATTATACTGTGCAATATTGTATTGAGGCTGTGTTGTGTTGTATTGTGGCTACATGTTATTATATGGTTGTTGCGAAGTGTTGTATGGAGTTGGAACTTGATTAAACTGTGGTACAACTTGCCCCGTCATCATTTCTGCCTCCACTCTGTATGCATCTGATGTCCTTTCTCACATCCACTCCATAGTTCTACAATATTTTCCATCATGGCCCACTGACTTGTAAAAGTTGAAATATGAACTCTTTGGGACTGTCTAGTATTTTTGCATAATCGTGTAGTGGTAAGGGTCGTGACCCAGTTTCTTGCATATTTCACACCATAGTCCTCCTGTTGGTAAAAAATTTGGCATTCCTGCTACCATATACTGCGCGAACATCAGACATTCATTATTATGGTGACCTTCCGTCATGCATGTGGTACACCAAATGACTTCTCATTTGTCCTTGTTCTTATTCTGGTTCAACTCAAATGTTAATTTCTTCAAATCCTCCTTTAGTTCTTTGATAGCTGGGTCCGTTTGCTAATACTGAGCTTCTTCCAGTTGTAGGGATGCCTACAAAGCCTCTGCCTGCCTATGGAACTTCTAATGTTGCAATGGGTATTTTAAGTGTGGTAGCAATGAGTTGACAAATAGGTGTTGATGCTGCATATCGATCACGAGATACTTCAAATTTACTTTTAAACACTTGAATTGTTGGTCAATTTCCCAAACACACTCTCCAAGTTTCCGTCATATTTTGATCATCTCATTCATGTATTGATCCTCTGAGCTTGGATTTTGGAACTCATTTATCAGTAACTTCTTAATGTATGTCAGTGTCCTTGTCATCCTAGGGGCACTGTTTGCGTCTAGACTCATGTACCAGTCTAGTGCGCAGTCTCTTATCATAATCACTAACTGCGCAAGTTTGTTATCTTCATCAATGATATTTTTTGCTTCCCATATCTTTGCACAAATGAATAAGTATTTCTCAGGGTATTCTACTTCCCCTCAAAATTCTGGTAACCTGATGGTTGGATCGTGTCCTGCCATTTTGAATGGTAAAATACTACCTCTATGCGGTGTAGATACCTGACTAGTGCTACCTAAACTGGATTTTCCAGTTGTTGTTCCTTGTGTAGATGTACTTCTTGCTGTCTGATTTCTTTTGAGCTTCGATTGTCTAAACAATGGTGTTCTCTTTGGTTTAGTAGTTGCACATGGGTTTATGGGTTCCACACTAACATTAATATGGATAGGATTGCTGCCTTCTCTTCCCATTCTTTGACCTCTTKTCTTCCTCTCATATGTTGCRCGCAAGGTTTCCTCAATCTTCTCCACAGCCCAGAGATTCTCTACCTCTTCATCATCACTTGYCAAGCCTTCCCTCATGGCTAGGACTCTCTTCTTGGTATTCACCTTGTATTGGTAGGGTACTCCGCTACATGTCTTTCTAGCTGTCGTCATGATCTTCTTGATCTAGTCGTCATTCGTCATAATCGRGTCCAAGGGATCCTCCTTCYATTTCTCCTCTTCCTGTCAGTGCTTCCCCCTTTCCTCCATGCAYGCAGGGAATTTTAGCCGTATGACTCCATTGTTAGTATGCCTTTTTTATATAGAAATATCTTAATAGATGTATACATCGATTGAATGTACCTTCCTTGAGGTCCATGCAGAAACTCTTGCTCTGCTACACTGTACAACTTCGCTRTGTCGACCACAAAATCGATGATAAAACCTGTCACAATACTGTCAAGCCAAAAGTCTACTGCGCGAGTGAATTTGTTGTTCACCTGCTGTAACTRCTCAATCTATACTGGGGTCCACTCTAACTGTCAAATCCGATTCGTTGCGTGGTTATCCTTCAACCTTAGTATCCACTCCTGCAATAAGTGTRGAAAATCGCAGAAAATGACTTCATGCAAATTAGTAAACACGTATTTCTCAAGATACTTGTGGGGTGTTACTCTAGGGTTTCTATTGTCTTTCTGTGCAAACTCTATCTCTTTTGTTCATAACCAACTTTGGATCTCTACTTTTGTGGGATTCCACGGTCTCAACATCCCCTTCTAATGGCTGATTGCTTCCTTCTTTTCTTTACTCTTTTCTTGGTCAACCTATCTCATCTACTCAATCCTTTCCTTTTCCTACCAACAACAACATAACCATTTGTTGGTTACTATTATTCTTTGTTACTCTTCTATTCTGTATGAGTTTATTGACCCAGGGTTCATGTCTTATTCAGGTTTCCAGCAAAACCTCTAAAACTATCGACCCTCCTGGTAAACCAGAAGGAAACACAACACACATAGTGCGCTGCACAATCTCACCCGAGATAGATTTAATGGGTGGCTGTAAGACTCACGTGTTTACAACATAGGATTGAGTGTGAGATATGAGAAATGAATATTGAACCATTATTATAACTAGTAACCACAATGTAATGTTATTGACGAATAAGAAGAAAATATAACGACTCATTCATTAAGCATAAAAATAGCAATTGAAGACAATAAAGAGATGCATGCATTCATCACATAACACATATGCTACCGTGGTTCACCCCCTCCTGGGATACTTCCACAAAGATCTATCTCTTGGCTCTTTTATTATAGTATTTCCACATCTACATTGTTGCACGCTTACAATCCTTCACAGTTGGGTAAGATCTATATGAGATGGACTAGATCGCACTAGGATCCTCAGCCTGCGATCTAACCCTCAAGATCTACCTTCCTTCATCTTCTCTAGCTCAACATCTTATACAAAATAGATCATACAACAAAATATTACATATCTCATCAACTCATGCATAACTAACAACAACAACAATCATCAAAACCTCCAACCTCACTATGATATGTAAGTATCAATATTTTTACATTTCCAGCTCTTGAGCCATTACAATACATTACCAAAACCCTAACCCTACTGTCGTTAGGTATTCCCTGCATGCGTACGTGTTGTTCTTCCTTCCAACTGTCTCTTTCCTCATGCATTCTTTCTTTCCCAAAAGCACCTTTCTTTTCCACTTTGGCCTGGCTCCAACAGCGGGAATCGTTCAATAAAAGAAGAGAAGTTTTATGTGTCTAGCGTGCACTTGTGTGAGTGTACGAGAAAGACACACTAAAATAAGAATAACTTGAAGTATAAAGTGCATGCCAGTATAAGAGCGCAAGGGTGGCACACTAAAAGAAGAGCCTTTCGGGAGGGCATACCTTCTAAGACTCCATACACATCGAATTAATGCACGATTTTGGAGACTAGTGAGCCTTTTTGTATATAGTTCATGTTATAGTGCACACCTGTGTAAGTGTGCGAGGGTGGCGCACTAAAATAAGAGTGCACACATCCCATGAGTTTTGCGCACACTGGTTTAGTGCATGGTATTTGTATTTTTAAGGCTGGTGAGCCTGGATGCAAAAAGATCAGTACTTCTATACTAAGATTGTAAATGTAATCACATGAAAATATAATGTAAACACATCACTGCAACATACCAACCAGGTAAAAGAGTATGGGGGGCTAACTCCACTAATTGAGGTTAAGGGGATAAGTTAAGGGGGCTTAAACCCAAAGGAATATTATATTAATATTACTTAAAAGTTTAAAGTAAGGAAACCATTTTATCCTAAGTCCGAAGGAGGGGGGGGGCATGTGGATCAAAGACAGTTCTCATCATGACAAGTGTCAAGTTGGGAACATGCATCCAAATAGTTTGGACTTAATACCTTTTTGGGGGGATTCAATCATCATGGGGGGTGGAGAGGATATGATCGGGGAAGGTTACAGTCATCGAACTCTGTTGTCACCATCATCGAAACGTGTTGTTATTGTGATCGAATTCTATTGTCACTGTCATCAAAATGTGTTGTTATTGTGATCGAAATCTGTTGTTACTGTCACATATACCTATACTTTGATTATCTTGGAAAGATGGACTGAATAGGTGGGTTTTCAGGCCCGTAGGACATTACATTCTCTCCAAGTGAGAGAATTGCTAGGAATTATTTCCTGAGGCACCAAACTACAACGATAGGGATCTGAGACTTCCTGTCCAGCCTATTGCTGAAGCCCTAGAATGGAAGTGGGTAGCTGAAGGAAAATATAGCAAAGAAGGGGAACACTTCCTGGGGTGGGACATGCATGTGGGGAATGAGGGACTGTAGGCTGTCAGTATGAATTGGCACCTGTGACGGGGTTTCCTACGATTGAGTCACCTGTGACTGAGTTACTTGTGACTGAATTTCTTTTCGACTGAAATACTTTAGCTTGGTTATGAAACCTTACCCAAGTGGAGTTTAGCCCCATCTTGGGGGTGACCCATTGCAGAGAGTTATGATCAGTGCGGTCTAAGGCTGAGAGGAACGTGGAAGGTATGCATGTAGTTGGTGTACCTTTAATCAAAGATAAGTTTCAACCGTATCTTAAATCATGTGTTGCATTAATAAGTATGCATTTGTTTCATGGGTTTATCCTAGTTATGCTGCATGTATACTTCTGTTATGATTATGTATATAACTGTGCATTGCAGAGTGCATTATTTTTATGTTTTAATTAGTATCTGAGAAATTTTGTTGAATTGTTGGTAATGGAGACATTATGATATGGTATCATAGCTAATAACAAGAGAGTTTATGGTGTGATGTGAAAAACCATGGTGGTTGGGTATGTTACAATTGTTAGGATATTTAAACACTTAGGAGTTAGTTAAGATCAAATTGGTCTAATGTGTCATTAGGTAAAAGTATGTTTCTTTAGTATGCATTAGTATGCATTTGTAGTTAGGTAATTTGACGGTCACGATATGTTCCCGACATAGAGTGATCCGATGGTTCATACTCTCCTCGATCTTAACGACCATTAATCCATGGATTAACACCCGATTCGTCCATGATATCTATTTAAAGAGCATGGAGGGTCATTTTCCGATGATCGATTGCGAAAAAATCTCTTTGTAATCTTTTTCTTTTGCATTAATAAACATCCACGACCGCGTTGGCTGGGGCCGTGGATGTTTCCCCATAGCGGTTTTACCATGTGAAAACATCGATGTGTTAATCTTTGATTTGGTTATGTGAGTGGTTACTGAAGGTGTTCGTCCTATGTTGAAATACCTGTGTTTTCAAACATGGTATCAGAGCCTGTTTGAAGACCCACTCCTGTTGTAGATCGCAATCGTGAAGCTGAGTTGCATCATCTCCATTTTATATCATTTTCATAAATATCTGGGCTGAGAGGACTATTTCATTGTGTCTGAAGAGATTGTTTCATTCAAGAACACTTTTTGTTTCACTCGAAAAGGTTTCTTTTTGCCCAAGATATGACCATTTCAGTCAAATCCAAAGGTATAAAGTTTGAATACGCATTTTAAATTTTTTTTGCAGAGTATTATTTTAGTTTTGTATTATTTATTTATGGGTTACTACTCTTTTTTATCTGCATATTCTATTTTCCTCACGCCCTGTGCGATCTCGAAAAATCAAAAAAAGATAGGAAAAGGTGCATCTTCCAGGTAAGCTAACCAAGATCTAACCCTTGTTGGCATCGAAAAACGAAATTTTTTTCTTCTGTGAAAATAGCTTTTTTGAGCACGCTTTCCAAGGCCATGCTCAAAAGAAAATAAAAAAAACAAAAACAATACCCCCAATCCTTTTCCTAAAAAATACAATATATTTTTCTAGACTATTTGGTTAAAAGTTGCCTTATTAAGTAAGAGGTATTGAGTTCAAGTCTCTCTTTTGTTACTTTTTTTGAAAAAGTTCATGCTCAAATTGTAAATTGTATTTCATTTCAAGTATAAAAGTAACTTCATTGTAAAAGTGATCCCCACTTCTCTTTATAAAAGTGGGTCACTTTATAAAGCAACTTACACTATCACGTGGTCCCTTGGTTACCGTTTATGCCTTTTTTAAAAAGGGCATAACTCTCACATCCGAAGTCCATTTTTAGTGCCGTTTTTTTTTAAAACCGCATGAATTTTCAAGATCTTTCCATCCAGATCATCAATTTCAATTTTTAAATCCATTTTATCTACATATTTAATATGGATCTACAATTAATCTCTTGCTTACCAACACCAACTACTTCCAATGGAAATCTCATATGGAAGATTTATTAAGAAGTAAAGACTTGTACTGGATTACCCTGGGAAAGGAAAAAACACCCACTGATGATGATAAGAAAGTAAAATGGGCTAATAGGAGTGACAAAACATGTGGACTAATAGGAATGTCCATCTCTCATGATTTAAGGTTTCACCTTAAAGAATTTGATGACCCCAATGAAGCTTGGGAAAATATTGAATCTATGTTTGGTAAACTCAATATTATTCGAGCACACCAGTTCGAAAATCAAGTACTGACCTTAAGTCCAAGTGATTTTTCTTGCCTTGGAGACTATCTATCTAAGTTTAAAACACTCAGAATTTTATGTGAAGAATGTGAGATAGACATGGAGGAAGAGCGTTGCATCTATCTTATTCTTTCTAAACTAGGTAGTGCATATTCTATGTTTGTATCTATATTTTATGCCATGAGAGAGGCTCTAGAGAAAGATTATAAAAAACCCACTCTTGAGTCCTTTTGTGTTGCTTTAATTAGAGAGGAAGATAAGATTATACAACTTGGAGTGATCAACACTACAAGTACCTCCAACAAAGCCTTAGTTTCCCAGTAGAAAGATAAACCCAATTATCCCAAGAAGTGACATCCTCGCTAAAAAAACAAGCAACATAAGGGTCCCAAACCTGCTTAGACAAATTCAATGCCTAATGGTGACAAAGGAGAAAAATATAAAAATAAGAAGAATGACATACATTGCAAATTTTGTGATAAAGATGGTCATGATGAGTCCAAATGTTTCAAGAAGATGGCAGCTTTAGAAGCAGCGATGAAGAAGCACAACATTAGTATTGATTCTACTACTACTTCTTCTTCTCATGGACATGCACTCTCCTCTTCTAGTTTCTCCTTCAATACAACTTCTACTTCTTCTTATTCTGATGAGTGGCTTATTTATTCTGGAGCATCTTATCATATGGCTAAGGATAAAGACATATTTTCTACTCTAAATGAATGTAACACCAAGAAAATATTTGTTGGTGATGATAGATCTCTTAGTGTTGTAGGATTTAGAACAGTTCAAGTAGATAATGGTCATTTCAATGATGTATTATGTGTTCCAAGTATTTCTTGTAACCTTCTATCAATATATCAAATCACTCATTCAGGTGAAGGTGAAACCGTAGAGTTTTCACCTCACCAAGTTGTAATCAAGGATCTAAAAGATCCTAAGCATGTTCTTGCAACTGGAATTGCTAATGATATTACCAGGTTATAAAAGTTTGGCAACTTTGGGTCATCATCTTTTTCATCAGTTTTTGTTTCTCATAGCGACGACTTGAGAAAAATTTATGAGCAGTTTGGTCATCTAAATTATCGCTCATTGCAACAACTATGTAATCAACAGATGGTGACTAGTTTTCCTCCTGTTTCATGCAAATATGGTGTTTTTGCCAGTTGTGTTCTCGACAAACATCATCAGGACAATTTTGAAAAACATGCCTCTTGACATGCCTCGACCCTTTTGCAACTTGTTCACAGTGATTTGTGTGGTCCAATTTCTTCTCCTTTTTTTTCTGGGTGTAATTATTTCTTAACTTTCATTGATGATTTTTCTAGATGTACTTGGGTTTACTTCTTAAAACTTAAGAACAAAGTTTTTGACAAGATTTTGGCCTACAAATCCCTTGTAGAAAAGAAATCTGGACATCAAATTCAAAAGTTCAGAACAAATAATGGAGGCGAATATGTGAACAATAATTTTACAAGTTACAACACTACACAGGGCATCCAAATGCAACACATTGTTCCATATACACCACACCAAAATGGTGTTGCTGAGAGAAAGAACCACACATTAAAAGAAATGGCTAATTGTCTGATCCAATCTAAGGGATTAAGTCTAAAGTATTGGGTGGAAGCAATGAACTATGCAAATTACATAGTCAATTGCACTCCCACAAAGGCTCTTAAAAATATAACACCGGAAGAAGCTTGGACTAAAATTAAACCAGATGTAAGTCACTTCCATGTATTTGGTAGTATAGCATGGGCTCACATTCCTAATGATAAAAGGAAAGCATTGCACCCTAAAATTGAGAAGTTTATATTTGTTGGTTATTATGAAGATGTCAAAGGTTATAGACTTCTTCAACCACATTGTAATGAAATTATTATTAGAAGAGATGTTAAATTTGATGAAAATCTCTTGGCTTGAGAGCCTAATTCGACGTTTGTGCCTTCTTCTATTCCTATTCTGGTTTCTTCTTCAGATGATGACAGCGAGGATAAAAATCCACCTCTGCCTGCTCACCTTCCTCCAGATGAGTCCTTTGAACCTGAACCAACACCAGTTCCACTGCTTCCTAGATGGGTCCGTTCAACATGAGAAGCAACTAGTGGTATTGTTAGTGATCCTTCAGATCAATGTCAAAGACATTCACAGTTCCAGCGAGCCTCTTCTCTTTTGGCTCAAGTTTTAGAGACTCATGATCTAGAGACATTTGTAGAAGCATTAGGTTATCCAGATTGGGATACAACAATGAATGAATAGTATCATTGTTTAATGAAAAATGATACTTGGGATCTTGTATCTCTTCCAAAAGGAAGAAAACTTGTCATATGTAAATGGGTCTACAAAAATAAGTATGCATCAGATGGAAGTGTTGAAAGACACAAGGCTCAATTAGTTGCCAAAGGATTTTCCCAAGTTGAAGGAATTAACTATAATGAAACCTTTTCCCCTGTAGATAAAATAAATTCCATCCCCCTTGTTCTTGCCCTTGCTGCCTCACATGAATGAGTGGTCCATCAGATGGATATTAAATCTACCTTCTTACATGGAGATTTTCAAGAAGAAATCTACGTAGAACAACCTCCTGGCTATGTCCAGAATGACTCTAGCCTTGTTTTTTCACTTTCATAAATCTCTTTATGGTCTTAAGCAAGATTCTTGAGCTTGGTATGCAAAAATGAAAATCTTTCTTATTGACACCAGATTCTCTAGATGCCATTTTGATCCTAATGTCTATACCAAGAAAGTAGGTGTTGGAGCCGCCCTTGTTTTAGTTTTACCCTTCACAATTTTCAATTTTTTGATACTTGAAATCTAAAGATGGCCTTTTGATTTTGTCCCCTCCCGAAGCTTTGAAAGCTATGCAACTTTGTCGAATGAGCAGCGATGCTTTTTCTACCCTCAAAACAAATCCACTTTTGTAAGCATGTTCGCGCTTTTTTTTTTTATTTCGGGATCTCGTAGGTCGACTACTTTAATCTTTGAGTTCACACATCCCGAGTCGCGAAACTGCGAAATAATTTTAAATTTTCACTTAAGATATTAACCAGGGTCAAATCTTTTAACTTAGTGATTAGATGTTGTCGGGGTTTCGCGCCTCGGCGTTCGCCAATTTTGAATTTTTATGTTTATGGCTCTGAGAGCCAAGAACACGAGGTTCTTTCGGGCTAACCCTGGTCAAGGATTAGAGACAAAAGGGCTAACCATGGTTAAATCTATTCTCGACGTTTCTCCACTCGGCACTATCTTTTAGAAAGTTACGGCGTTTAAAACCTCGACTCACGAAGTCGCGACGTAATTATAGCGCGATTAATTAATTGCCTAATCTAAGTTTTTCTTCCCCCTAATTTATGTCTTAATTATCGCCATCTCGTAGTTTCGCGACTCAGCATACTAACCTCCCAGAAACTTGTCTTCGAAGTTCCGAGTCACGATATGGCGAATAAAATGATTATGAAATTAATGATACTCCAAATCGCGATTACTATTAATTAAACCAAAATTGGCTCTCGTAGTCTCGCGAGTTGAAGATTCAAAATGTTAAAAGGAAATTCACGATGCAGCGAACAATGAGAAAGTTATTAATGTTGCTAAGTTTTGAGGATTTAAAATAATGCGAGATATGTTCCGCGCATCGAGGTTTGCACATTTCCCGAGGTAGCTACCTTCTCTCCATACCTCGACTGCTTGTGAAACCACCAAACATTGATGACATTAATGAAGAATTAGGGTGAATCCATGAATAAATAAGATCAGATTTTACGCAATAAATTTGTTTCTAATTGCGATTTGACAGACTTATTTCGAAGAGTACATAATTTTCAAATATATACAAGAGTTTCATTTTATTATATGAAAACATTTTTCATAAGCACGCAGAGCTCGTCATTTTCCGAGTGAACTAATTGCTGCATGTATACGCAGGTCTATCGCAGAAGGGAGAAAATGCAAGTTTCAGCCATGGCTCCAAGGAAAGTAGCGAAGGATAATATCGAGGTTGGACAGCAAGGCTCAGATAATGTCTCCGACACTTCACCCCAGAGTGTTGATTCAGTCCCTAGTTGGTCGTTTGTTTCAGATATTCTGCAAACTGAGTTGGTGAATTATTCAGACTCCGACGACAATGAAAAGGATGACTTGAACACTAAATACAATATTGTCTTTCAATCTGGAATGCACAAGGTAGCAACCAGACCACGGTTGCTTCCCTATTATGATATGATTCGATGGGCGTTGGATCACATAGCCTTACCCACCAGAACTATCATGAATGACCAGCGGGTCACAGTCGGGACTTTTAGACCAGAGCACATCCAAACAGTGTATAAGCTCCCAACAACATCTGAATACACATATGATGCTAAATTCCTGGAGGGATTCAAACAGAAGGAGTGCACTGAATATGAAAAAACCATGCCCGGTTTGATTAAAGATTGGGTTTCACGCGCCGCGAAGTTCAGAGAAAATGACCAGGGCGTATATTCTATCGCTTCTTTGGAGCCATAGTATAAATATGTGGCCATGATGACATGTCGGCTATTTGGGAGAGAAGACACCTCACATTTCTACATCGCGTGGGTGCCTCTCATATTTTGGGTTGCAGAAGGTTGCTCGTTTAATTGGGCAAAGATGCTCTCAGACAGTTTGGCCAACAGGGTCATAGAGTATCGGGAGCAGAAGGCAAGCGGGAGACCATCCTCATTTTTCATGTCTGCGTATATCATGGACACGATATGTTCCATGACACCATTCCCTTTGATGAACTGGGCTTGGAATCCAGCCCAAGAAAAACTTGTACATGAGTATCACGACGAACTGTGGGAGAATAAAGAGGACAAATTTATTTACGAAATTTTCAACTGGGTGATGGTTGTTGGCAAATTCAGTGGATAGAATGCAGTGATGGTTGTTGTCATTAATGGAAACAGTAGAGACAGTAGGATAAGAAGGATAAAACCCCATGGGGATTTGGAAGTAAAAGCTCAGGAGGAATAGCCTTGAAGAAAATGTGCACAGCAAGAGCTTACAGAGGAAAAAGGAAGAAGAGTCAGTGACCGTTGGATCCCATCCAAATCTCCCGAAAGAACCAGGACCGTCAGATCTGTAGAAGTTGCGAGAGAGATAAATTCATAGGAGAATTGGGGATCGCGATTTCAAAGTGCAAAGAACACTTGACAACGAAAACCCTGAAATCGCGATATGATCATGACCGTTAAATCAAGAATGAGATCTGGACCGTTGATTTCATTCATCGGAGAATCGGGGATCGCGAGTTCAAAGTGCAAAGAACACTTAACATTGAAAACCCCAAAATCGCGATATGCGATTTCGCGATTTAATCGCAGCCGTTAAAACCAAGCAGGGATTTGGACTGTTTATTCGTGTGGACGCGTGGTAGCCCGGAGGCTCCATCGGAGAATCGGCGATAGAGAGTTTGAAATATCCAAATCACTTAACATTGAAAACCCCGAAATCGCGATATGCGATTTCGCGATTTGATCGCAACCGTTAATCAAGCATGGATCTGGACCATTCATTTGTATGGACACATGGCAGCCAGGAGGCCTTATCAGCAATTCGGGGATCAAGACTTCATAATGCAAAGTTCACTCTACAACGTAATTCCCGATTTCGCGATATGCGAAATCCCGACTGAATCTGAACCGTCAGATCAACATATGATCTAGACCGTTGATCCAACTCACGTCGGTAGACCACGTCACCCAGGGA
>ML803204.1:130483-144788 GCA_009831015.1 Picea engelmannii | reverse complement strand
ATATATATATATATATATATATATATATATATGGATCCTACTGGCACCATTATTTGAGCCCTATCCCGTTGGATTCCTCTCTTCGCTCTGATCACAGTCATACCTATCATTTTTTAGCAAATTATTTTTCCCGTGGACTCGAACCCCTTCCATCCCCCTTATTTGGGACTTACCCCATTGGATTCCCCTCGTTTCCCTAATCGTCATGATACCCTTCACCCATAACTCTTTTTCTGTGTTGTCCCAACCATCCCTTTCTATTTCCCCCCTTCATCATGGCCCACACCTATAGCCAATACCTTGAAGTCCGCCTCAATTCTATGTCCTCTTATTTCACAGGTGCGACAATTTAGTGCCAATATTACCACCATCAATAAAAACATGCATTCCACCATAGACGTTAAAATGGAAACCCTGAAACAAGGCCTCTCTACCTAGCTTGTATCCTTCACTGGCCAGGTCTGCACCAAGCTAAATATCACTAGAGACCTTACCTCCTCTAACCCACCTTTGCACCCCGAATGTGAAACTTCCTCCAATTCCTAGAATTTTTAGCCCCATCACTTTTAGTGTGACCTATGCCTTATGTGCGTGGATGTGAACAAATTTAATGGCTCAGATCCCACCGAATAAGTAACTCAAATGGAACACTATTTCTCTTTGTACGACATTATAAATGATTTGGCCAAACTCTAGTATGGTGTTCTCCTTCTATATTAAGAACATTGGAAATGGTGGCAATGGAGAATCAAATCCTGCCAAGGGTATGAGGCTTGGACATAATTTATTGGAGAGATTTATGAACACATTGACACCTACACAAACCATTTAGTTCGTTTCACAAAGTCGAAACAATATGGCATAGTGGAAGACTTTATAACTACTTTTGAGCGATTGGCTTTCTGCACATAGGGCATGTCTAATGCCTTTTTCCAAGAATGATTTATCAGTGGCCTCAAGGATGAGATCCGTTCCCATGTCCTCATGGCTCACCCCCAGAGTTTGGTGGAAGATACTAAAAGAGCTAAGGAAGAAAAACGAGTTGTCTCTTCTCAAACCAGAAAACTGGGCTTTATTCCTTGCACTAAACCAGTCACTCCCACTCCTCCTTACACTCCACTAAATATCCAAAAATTGACTCGGGAAGAAATGGTTGAATGCCAAATCAAGAGCCTTTGTTATAATTGTGATGAAACATATTTTCCTAGGCACAAGTGTAAGGAAACAAATATGTTTATGGTCATTTCTGAGGATGTTTCTGAAGAAGAGGTTGAGGCTCTCCCTATGGTTGAATCACCTAAACACACTGACCTAACTATACCCTCAGACCCCCAGAAGTTGAACCGGTCATTTCCCTGAATTCTCTCACTAGCTTCTCTGCTCCCCAAAACCTCAAGCTCATTGGTTACATTAAGCATTAGAAAGTCATCATCCTCATTGAAAGTGGGAACACCCATAATTTTATTCATCATTTCATTTCCCAAGAAACTAATTGCTATATCCAAGTAGTAAACAACTTTTAAATCATGATTGCCAATGTAGGTTCTATGAAATGTGGGGGGAGTTTTGAAAATTTGTGTCTCCAAATTGTTCAATACCACATGAAATCTCATATGTTTGTTATTGACATGGGTGGTTGTGACATTGTGATGGGTGTCGAAGGGTTAAGGACTCTGGGCCTCATTCTCATGGATATAAAGGAATTAGCAATGTAATTAAACCAAGAGGGCCAATAGTATAAATTCCAAGGAATCACATGAGGTTCCCTTGAGATCATCAGTTCCCATCGCATGGAAAATCTCCTCAAAAAGGGTCATTCTGAAATTATTACACAACTCCATTCCATTCAAGACATTGAGACACCCTTTGTGCCTCTAGACCTCCAATCTATCCTCTCCAAACGTCAATTTTGTTTTTCCACTCCCCAAGGAATTCCGCCTTCCTGTGGTGTTCATGATCATTCCATTCCCCTCATACCCGGTATCCTTCCTCCCAATATTCATCCCTATCGTCATACCTTTGCCAAGAAAAATGAAATTGAGAAAATTGTTCAAGAATTGCTCGCCGCAGAAATTATTTGTCCTTTTACTAGCCCCTATTATTCTCCTATGGTCATGGTACTTAATAAATAAGGCTCTTAGTGCATGTGTCCTGAATTTCACACCCTCAACAAACTTACCATGAAAGACAAATTTCCCATTCCTATCATTGATGATCTCTTGGATGAATTAAGTGGTGCCCAGTTCTTTACTAAACTTGATCTTCATTCTAGCTACCACCATATACGTATGAAAGAGGTAGAAATTCCTAACACTGCATTTCAAACTCATGAGGGACACTATGAGTTCTTGGTGCCCTTTGGCTTGTGTAATTCTCCCTCCACTTTCCAAAGCCTCATGAATCATGTCTTATGTCCTTTTCTCCATCATTTTGTCTTAGTTTCCTTTGATGATAATCCCATCCATAGTAAAACCTGGACAACCCATATTGTTCATGTGGATTGATTTCTTCATCTACTCTCTCATCACCAAATTTTCCTCAAACAATCTAAATGTTCTTTTGGAGCCTTAGAAGTCGAGTACTTGGGTCATATTGTTGGCAAGGAGGGTGTCAAGGTGGATCCTAATAAGATTGAAGCTATGCAAGATTGGCCTTTCCCTAATAATATCAAAATATTGTGTGGTTTTCTAGGTTTAACATGCTATTATAGAATTTTTTTTCAAAATTATGGAAATTTTTCGGTGCCTCTCACTGCTCTCCTTAAAAATAATTCTTTGACTTGGACACCATTAGCTGATCATTCATTTCAAGATTTGAAGGAGACTATGTGCGCCACTCTTGTCTTGGCTCTTCTTGACTTCAAAAAGACATTTGTCCCAGAATGCGATGCTTATGGGAGATCAATTGGAGAAGTCCTTATGTGCAAGATGGTCGGCCTTTGACCTTTACCAGAAAATAAATTTAAGAGCGACATTTGGGCCAGTCAATCTATGAAAAGGAAATGTTGGCTATTCTGCATGTAGTGGATCTCTGACACCCTTATCTATTTGGGCAACGCTTCCAAATTAAGATAGACCATCAGAGCCTCAAGTATTTTATGGAGCAACGTCTTTCATCCTTGGAGTTAAACGGGTAAAGGTGACAAAAGGGGGGGGGTCTACGTACAACATGGAGATTTGGCATGTCAGGGTGATGATGGAGAATTTGAAAGATGTGACTCATGAAGATTTATCCAAATTGTTATGATAGCAAGGAATAACCCAAGGATTCTATACCAAAGCCAAAACTAACCTTAGATTATTTACATCAAAATTTGAAAAATGACTATAGCAAAGGGACATAAAAACCTAAAACTTAATGAAAACCTATGACTAAAAATTAGAATTGAAATGATTTTTGACCCTTTCAATTCTATGTGATAACATTTGGCTCCACAGGGGATGGCATGCTCCCTATGAGCTGCCAAGAACATGTAGTTTCAGTGCGTTATCCAAGGGTTATGGGGTCATTATTTCAAGAAAACAAAACAATATAAAACTGATATTTACAATGAAAGGAAAGCCACTCATGGATTTAATAAAATTATTTCTTCATAAAATTCCCATTAACTGGGCCACCAAATAATTCAGTATCTTTCAAGCTCTAAACTTTGATAGTGTTATTTTGCAGAGCTTCAGAAATTTTGAAAGGACCAATCCACAAGGCTTTGAATTTACCATGTTTTCCCTTGTCTTGTCTTTGTGCATCCCATTTGAGTACCAGGTCTCCCAAATGGAAATATTATTTCTTTACCTTCTTGTCAAATGTTTGCTTGATCTTCTGTTAATGGCTTTGTGCTTTATCAAAGAGTTGCTCCCTGGTCTGTTGTACCTCCACTAGATGATGCATCCTCCTGATCATATCATTTGGATCTCCTTATTGGTCTTCAATAAAATTTTCCGCACGTAATGCAAGTTGAGAAGGAAAAACAACCTTAGTTCCATAGACCAACTGAAATGTAGTAGTACCAATCGATCTCTTAGTGGTTACTATATTTTCCCATAGAGAAAACTTCATCTTTGAATCCAAAGACCTTTTGTTGTCCTGCAACAGTTGTTTGATGATATTTACTAGAATTTTGTTGGACGATTCTCCCAAGAAATTACCTTGAGGGTAATAAGGAGTAGAGTGAATAAGTTGGATTCCAAACTTTTCACAAAACTTGACCAGAGGTTCATCTTTAAAAGATGCATCATTATCAATCATAATATTGTTAGGACATCCAAACCTTTACAAAATGTCTTCTAGGAGGCCAATGATTACTTTATTTGTTTCATTTCTTATAGGAATGGATTCTATCCACTCAGTGGAAGTCAGGATCCAATGATGCTAACCACTTGAAGATGGATGGATTTATCCAATGAAATCTAATCCCTATTGTTGGAAAGGACCAGATACCATTATGGTCTTCAAAGKAAAATATTTAGCTACTGCTTGCCTAAGAATTTCTGACATTTATCACCGGCCTTAATATTTGCACATACATCAGTGAATAAACTAGGRAAAAAGTACCCAACTCTGAGTATTTTATATGTTGTGGTCCTCCAAAAATGATGGCCTCCACATAGGATATCATGAAAATCAATCATGGTTTTCTTTTCCTCATCTGGATCCAAGCATCTTAAAAGAACCCCTACAYGATCCTTCCAATACAAAACATGATCAACAATGCAATATCTGATTGCTTTGAGCTTTAAAKMCCTCACCTTAGTCTTCTCAAGTCCAGTAGGGGGTTGCAATMTATGCAGGAAATGGACRAGGTCCATGTACCAACTACACTCTATTAATTTGGGGCTGATATGTGAGTTGTTGCTAGCAATATCAGTTTGTTGATATACAGAATCTACATTCATGAAATTAACCCCAAGTGCCTTATAATTTAATTCAACTAACAATATAGCTAAAACTTTCCCTTTCACCAACTTGGTAGGTTTCATCTCAAGATCAAATTCCAAAATTTTGGAAATCCACTTACTTCTCTTTCCATCTATGTCATACTGAATTAAAATTTCTCTAACAGAGGTTGAAGGGACATAAGAAATAATTTTGTAATGTAGAACATATACTCTGAAAGCCTTGAGGTATTTGACCAAATCATAAGATTGCTTCTCCATGATGTCATAACTGACTTCAAAATCTCTCAAATCGCTTCTAAAAAAACAAATAGGTTGCAACATTCCATCTGAGTTTTCCTAAAGGAGGACAACAACCAATGTGTCATGTGAGGAAAAAGAAAATATCAGAAATTCTCTGGAATAATCAGGGATGATAAGAATAGGTGACTTAGTCATTGCTTGTTTAATTTGATCAAAATAATTTCTAGCTTCAAGTGTCCCCTTTACCTCATTTCCCTTTCTCAGCGTGGATGTGATAAACTTAACCAACTCAAAAAATATAGAAATGAATCTTCTCAAGAATTTTATCTTACCCAGGAAGGACTGGATCTCTTTCTTGGACCTAGGGAGAGACAGAGTCTTGATGGCCTCTACTCTACTTGGGTCAATTTTTAACCCTTCAGCTGAGACAATATGTCCCAACATATTACCTCCCTTCATAGAAAAGAGGGACTTCTTGCGATTGAGTGACAATCCAAATTTTCTGCATTTTAGGAATGCCTTCTTCAAATGTTGATAGTGCTCTTCATAATATTTTGAAAACACGGTGATTTCATCCAAGTATATCACCACAAAATTGTATTTTTCTCCTATAAAAATAATATCCATTGCACGCTGAAAGGTTTCCCCTACATTCATGAGACAAAAGGGCATCTTGGCATACATGAATGTACCCCAAGGAGTGGTAATTGATATATTCTTCCTGTCTTCAGAAAAAACAAAAATCTGATTGTGCCTAAAAATCCATCAATCATGGACATCCTTGTTGAGCCTATCACCCTTTGAAAAGTATGTTCCATCTTAGGCAAGGGGTAATTATATTTCGTAGAACACCTGTTTAAATTTCTGAAATCAACACAAAGTCTGATTTCTCCATTCATTTTCCTAACATGGACAAGATTAGTTATTCACTCAGAATACCTCAAAGGTATGATGATATGAGAATCAAGCAATTTTTTTACCTCTTTCTCCATGATGGGCAACAACATTGGATTGATATGCCTTAGTTTCTATCTAAATGGTTTAGTATCATCCTTCAAAGGTATTTTGTGTTCAATAATGATTGTGTCATAAGTTTGTAAATCATCATACTTCCAAGCAAAAACATTAGCAAATTCCTTTAGCAATTTGATATACTCATTTCTTTGTTTTTCTGACAGACTACTAGGCAGCTTGACATACTTGGGATTTTCATCAGTACCTAGATTGCATTATGTAAAATCAACATTTGTATTTTAACCTCTTACTTTGACAGCCACATCATTACTATCAAATAATGTCTCTAAAGGACTCAATCCCTTGGGGATATGATTACTAGGAAACTGTACAATCTTGTGGTCTACAATTTTATTCAAGAATTTATTAGCATGAGGATTGTTTTCATCATATAGATCTTCATCAATGTGAAGTGCAGAAAATTATTCCACTGTTTCCATAAATATTTTTATCTCAAGGTCATCTTCAAAAATCTTCCAATGTTTGACATTGTCAGGTATGGAAGGCCTATATTTTACTTCAACATCGTACTTGAGTTTAGGTGGTAGTGGAACTTTAAAGTTTCTAGCAAAAACAACTAGGGAGTCAACCAGTGCATTCTCTTCTCTAGGAATAAAGGATATATTCAAAGCTAGGAAGAAATTATCAATCAGATCCCATACCTCATTTTTGTAAGTCGTCAACATTGGATGTTTTTCCTGATATATTTATGATTTGATGTACAATCAACTCTGCATCTCCGAAAACTGATAATTCCTTAATCTTCATATCTTTAGCATCCCTCAACCCCAAAACTAGAGCCTCATATTCAAAAATGTTATTTGTGATCTCAAATTCTAACTTGAAAGACAAAGTTATGACTTCTTGAGAGGGGGAAATTAAAACCACTCCAACACCAACACTATCTTTAGAAGATGCCGCATCAAAAAACATTTTCCAAATTCGAGCACCTTGTTTTACTATTTCACGTGATATTGGTGATTGCTTTCTTATTTCCAAAGGTTGATGAGGAAGATCAGTGAGATGCAGAATGCTAGATCCCAAATCAGTGTCAACAACATAAATAGGATGGTTGGTGGGGTTACCTTCATCACTGATAATATAAGCCAGTTGTGCTTCTCTATACATCCTTCTATGTTCACCTCCAAAGACAGGTATTATGGCATAGGAGAGGTCCATCTGCAATGTTCCTCCCAATCTCTTAATCCATGATCTAGAAAATAACATTCTGAACTTAGGGGGAACATCTGCAACTACTATATCCATCACTATACTCTTCATCGGAAATTGAAAAAGGTAACAACCAAATCTTTGATCATCCCAAGGAATTTCACTTACCATGAGTCAAAAGAATATAGATTGTGATATGCTTTGGTGATATCTAGACCTAGTTCATCCATTATAGATTTAGGCATTAAGTTATGGGATGCACCTGAGTCTATCAAACAATTTTGTAAGATCTTGTCATGTACATTCAATGTGGTATAAAAAGGAAGGGATAAGTCATCCTTATCTTCTACTAAGGGCCCCAATATTACTGTAGGTTTTTCATCTTGCAAATTCATTGAATCTATTGAATGGGAAGAAAAATCATACTGCACATTTTAGAAATGGACTTCTTGAAATCTTGATTCTTTATCAGCTCTAAGAATGGGACTGGAATTTTTCTCTTCTGAATTTCATTTTCAAAGTTAAAAGAATATGGGGATTTCAGAATTTCTTTTACTTATGGGATAGGGGATTTAACCATAGGATGATTATTTTTTTCTTCATTTCCTTTATTTGGTTCAACTACTGCTTTGATAGAGGGGTCTGATGTTTTAGGTTGATTTGATGTACTAGGCTTTCCCTCTTTTTTTTCTGACCTCAAGTTGTACTTATTTTGATTTTCATTTATTTTCTCTCCCTTTCTTAACTCATTTAGTTGGTTGTTCATCAGGGACTCTTCATAAGCATATTGAGTTAGGTGAGGGGAAGTAGATATGTCTCCTAGACAATGAATTTCTTGATCAGTGTCCTCATCTTCTCCTTCTTCATCGTGAACTAGATTTTTTTGAAGAGGAGTCTAAAAATTTTGATCATCTCTATTCCTCTTATCTCTTTGAATAATTTGAGGAGCATTATTTTGTCTTCTGAAGTTGTTTTGGTTTCCAAAATATTGTGTGTTCCTATTTTCTTGTCTCCCCTATGATTTCACTTTTTCCATTTATGTAGAAAGGGATTTGACTAACTTGGTCAATTCATCCACCTAAGGGTTAGTTTTTGAAGCATCAGAGGTGGAAGCTTCTACTTTTTGTTTCCTCCTATCCCTATAAGATTTTCCTCTTAATTTTTCTGCAGCCAATATGTTTGATTCCACTTTTAGGGAAACATCTTGCATATGAGCTAGTGGAGTAGATATTCTCTCTCTTAATAGAAGATAAAAATCAATATCAAAGGCACTAGGATAGGTTATTTTTGTAGAGGTTTCAGTAGGTTTGATCTCTATAGGAATTTTGTTATACATTTTGTTGAACCTTTTGGAAAATTCTGGTACTAATTCACCTTATTTTCTTTTTAGATCACCAAATTCAGTGATATAATACAAAAAATCATTTGTGTCCCCCCAATGCCTTAAAAATGCATCATCAAGTTCTTTAATCCCAACAATTGATCTAGGAGGTAAACCCCTAAACCATTTTCTAGATTCACCATCAAGGATTTGTACAAAAACTCTCATCCACACATCCTCATTTTCAATGTTATGATAATCAACATAGCTATAAAAAGTTGCAAGGTGTTCCTCTGCAGTTATGTCCTCTTCTCCTATGAACTTAGGAATATACTTTAGGAAATTACCTACTGGGAGAACATTCATAGGCTGAGGCAACACTAGAGGAGCATACCTAGCATCCACAATAGCATCCATCCTATTCCGAGGAGGGTTTGTACCTTCCATTGGACTAGGAAGAGGAATATTATGAGTCCTAGGGGAAGCAGGAGGTGATTTGATAGGAAAATTTGCAAACTGAATATCAAGTATTTTAGGTAAAGGAAGAGTATAAGATGGAGGAATTTCAGGTTTAACAAAAAGTGGTTGGGTCTTGGAGGAGGATGGGGAAAACTCAAGAGGGACGGGGGTTCCTTCTTCTTTGGTCATAGAAAATTTGAAATAATTAGGAGAGGGATAACCTAGGAGGGGAAATTCCTCTACACTCTCAAGCCTAAACCAATTTACAATCTCAGGGGATGCAAGAACATCAAAATTCTAAAAAAGTTCTTCTTTCAACTGAGGAGAAAAAAATGAGTACTCAACAGGAAATTCTCCTATTTTAAAATTTTCAAAAGCTTCAACAGTAGGTAATTTAGAAATGCTAGATACAACTACTGGTGTTTGAAAAAAAGAGTCAGTTAAGTTCCCAGCAGTACCTGAGAAAATAGATGAATAGGCTCCTTGTGAAGCCTTTCCTTTCTTGATGATTTTTTCTGGGTCAACTTCAGGTGAAGCTAGAGGTAAATGTGGAGTGGACCTAGTGTGTCTACCTTTGGGAGACACCACTAAAACAATGGAGTCTCCAGGTGAAATCTGCAGTCTTCATTTGACTTATCACTGTGCACCACATAATCATTGTTTTCTTTGTCATACAACCCAAGGAAAAGTATTCAATATGTTCCCCAGCAATGGCGCGAAGAATTTTAGCACTAAAATTCAAACTTTTACTGCTAAAGTGTAAGCTCAGCACCCATCAGTAGGTTAAATATATTTTTTTTATGATAAGGTACAAAATGGATGAAAACTCAGGAAAATAGTGTAAATCACAACTTACTTCACATGATTTTGCACCAACAAATAAGGCTCTGAATGACTTTGATGAGGGTTTCAGAAAAAGGATGAGTAGGTGGAAGACTTGATAAGAAGAAAGTGAAATTCCTATGATCTACATTAGGTAGTATGAAAAACATATAAAGAAGAACTATGAGAAACAAGAAATTCTTATAATCAAAGAGATGAATTATGATATATATGCAAACAACATTACAACATATCCTCTATTGCAACAAGTTATAACTCATTCAAATGAATCTTTCACTAGAATGTGATTAGAATTAGAAGAAGAAAAAATGATAGGAAAAAGAACTGATTTTCATTATCCAGATAATCTTAAGTCTGATACATAAAAATAGAAGGTCTTTCTGTAATACACACAATATCAAAAGTGAGTCCCCTCTTAGACCATTTGAACCTTCTATCAGACTTACAATAGTGTTTTTATAACCTAGACTGTCATTGACAACACTACAATTTGAATAAAAACCTTATCATAGGATCCTTGTACCCTCAAAGTGGCATGGCAATAGGTGGATAACAAAAAACAACAAAATGCTAAAATTTAGGCTATTGTTGGCAATGTCTTCAACATCCTCTTTATGGTTGATGAAGTGTCCCTTTGACCACTTCTATCTTTGGAAAGTGGCCTCCCATCTTATAAATGACCATCATATAAATGGATTGCATCGATCTCTAACACTTGGCAACTGTTCCTCCCTTCAAAACTCCAAAACTTGAGTTCACGGTACCAGTTCGTAGTGCTGATTTTGTAGCACCTGTCTATAGCACGAGTTTTACAACGTTGATCTCAAATATCATTTGCACACTTGGAAAAAAATAGTTATAATCCTTTATGACATAATCCTTGGACATTTGTTTAAAATATCATCTCTAAAAACAATGAGATCTTCTTTGACATGATCCATAAATAAAATTATGACAATGAATACATGGTGTACCATTGAATGTGTTTTGAACTCTCCTAGTGAATTGGCAGCACACATATCAAAACCGATTTGAAATCTAAACAAGTAAAGGTGACAAAAAGGGGGGGGGTCTGCGTACACCATGGATTTGTGACATGTCAATGTGATGATGGAGAATTTGAAAGATGTGACTCATGACACTTTATCCGACTTGTTATGATATCAATGCATAACCCAATGAATCTAGACCAATTCCAAAACTAACCTTATCTTATTTACATCAAAATTTGAAAAATGACTATAGAAAAGGGACATGAAAACCTGAAACTTAATGAAAACCTATGACTAAAAATCAGAACTGAAATGATTTTTGACCCTTGCAATTCTATGTGATAAAAGAGCCCATTATGATATATTGTGATAATACAAGTGCCATCATTATCTCAAAGAATTCAGTGATGCACTCCAATACGAAGCACATTCTAATGAATTATTATTTTCTACGGGAACAAGTTGCATATAATAACATTCAAGTTGAGTATGTTGGGACCAAAGAATAGATTGCAGACATCTTTACAAATTGCTTCCAATGGAATCCTTTGAGTATCTTCATAGGAAACTTCGTATAGTTTCTACCCCACAATGAATTTTGAATTTTATTCTTATATGTCTTATATTTACAAGAAGAAGCACCATAAAGAGGACAGTTCATTTTGGGGGAGTAGTCTCAGAGAAAGTTCAGTCAGGGGGAGCATCCCTAGGGACAGTTCAGTCAGGGGGAGCATCCCCAAAGGGAAGTTACCTTTTCCATTGATGTCAAAGGGGGAGAGATTCATAAAATGCATGGAGAGAGAGTTATATTCTTGGAGAGAGAGCATAGAGGCATGTGTCTAGGGAGGGTGATGGTCACAGGGGGAACATGAGCGATATGAATTCAATGTTGCATCAAAGTGTTTCCATCAATTCCAAACAGGGATATTATTGATTAATTGGGTTGGTTTTCATTGATGTCAACCCTTGAATCGAGTCTAGTAGAAAATTCTGGTAGCCCCAACAATATGGCTAAGGGAATCATGTTTGTTTTTAGGTTTAAATCTATGGATATTAGTGTATTTGTAGGTAAGACTATTATAGATGGATATTACCTGTAATTCCATTTTCAGTGATATGTGTAACATCACATAACTCCTCACAGTTAGAGATTTATGGCCTTATGAAGTTGGAGAACCCTCATGAGTTATCTAGAATCCCCTAGAAGGTCAAAGAATTCAATTTATTCTTGAAAATCCTAGAAGAAGTTTACTAATCAAAGTGGTTGTAAATAGGATTTAATCATAAGTTAAGTTGTTGCAAAAAGAAAATAATTAAAAAATAAATTATTTGTTACTAGAAGTGGTGAGTTTACTATTTGTGGATAAAGTGGTTCTAAGTGGAAAAAGTGGTTAGAAGTGGGTTCCCCAAAATAAGGAATTTGTGTAAAGGTAGTTATATGATAACCTCTTGAGGAAGCCACTTGGAGAGTATAAATAAGAGAGAAAGGGCCTCCTATTATCACCTATTGAGGACATTGAATATTTATTATTTTTTGAAAGGTTTATTTCAGGTACTCATTGATACATATGAAGTTAAGCAAGTCTGAGGTAGAAAAGAAGGGTTGATGATGAAATTTTCAGAGTTGTAGAATTTATGAAAAAGCCTTAGTTTTTTAGGTTTATGCGGGTTGCAGTGGAGGAAGTTGTGTACATATGAAGGATGCAATGGATAAGGGAATGTACATACGTGAGATGAAGAAGAGGAAGTCTCATACAGTTGGAAAAATCCATGAAATATTGAGTAGATGAGCATGTCAAGTCCATAGAGTATGAAAGTAAGTTCCCAGGAAGCCCTACAGTGATCAGGTACAACCGATCTTTCTACAGGTTCAAAAGGTATGTCATATTCTTATGTGTAGTTGGATATTGTTTTCTATATGAGATATGGTTATGCGAGATTGAGTATTTTACCTAGAGAGGTTGTTCGTTGTATGACACTTACTATCAGATCTAGATCTAAAGAAATATAGTGCTGGTATGTTTGGTATTTATCATTGGTAAACCTTGTTGGTTTGAGTGTTGAGGCACATCTTGTATTTCTTGGCACATGGTTGAGGGATATGTTGTATTATGTATGCATAGGGAACAGTTACAGATCAGATATAGTGATAGGCTACAAGTGGATGTGACAAAGGTAGTGAAGGTCTGGAGGGATAGAAATTTTTGAGTTGTAGAAAGGTGAAAACCCTAGATTTCTGAAGGTGTACGCAGGCTGGAGTATAGATAGGACGCATACATACATAGGTTGCATTATTGACAAGGCACATACATACATGTATTGCAGCATATACAAGTTGTGTATTTGTTGGTATTTATTTGTACAAGTCGATTACTGTTATAGGTTGATTACGAGTTATTGGTACAGGTTGGTTATAGGTTGTTGGAAAAAATTGGTACATGTTTACAGTGGTATATCTCACAGTGACAATGTGGCAGTGGTTTCATCATTTATTTGACACTTATATTTCAGGGTGGTTGGACAGGGCAAGGATAGCTAGTTGTAGCCACCTTCTGGTTGTATCCAGAGAACATGGGGGGTTGTAGACTCCTTCTGGTTGTATCCAGAGAATTGGGGAGTTGGATATTCCCTCTGGTTGTAGACTAAAAATATAGGGGGTTGGAGCCTCCTTCCAGTTGCAGCTAGAGAAAAAAGGAATTTGGTGCTTCAAATGAATGTAATTGTTAAAGACATATAAGAAAAATAATTCGATGGTTTTCTCCCGCATTGGTTTTCCACGTAAAAATACCGGTGTACTGGTATGTGTATGCTTTCTCATTGTTCATGGTTTATTTACTCTACACTTGTTGAATTATAATGGTAAATTGATCATAAAGATAAACAAAACCTATATATTATGGTTAAAAAGGATTAAAAATCTCTATTATTGATTCACCCCCCTCTCAATAATACAACAATTGGTATCAGAGCAGGTTCCTTCGGGAATCAATTTAACCACTAGAAGGTAGATCATGGAGAGAAACAATATGTATAAAAATGGAATACCAATGTTTGATGGATAGAACTATGCATTCTAGAAAAGAAGGATGAAAACATGTGTACAAGAACAGGGATTTGAGGTTTGGAAATCAGTAGTAGATGCATATAAAGAACCTGTCATTCCTCCAACAAATGAAAGTGGAAGGAAAATCAGTCTAAATAATTCGAAATCCAAAAATGTTATCTTGAATGGTCTGGTTAATTCGGTATATGTCAAAGTTATGCATTGTAGCTCCTCAAAGGAGATTTGGGACAAACTTCAAAATGTTTATGAAGGAGACGCAAAAGTCAAGGAAAGAAAGCTTCAAACTTACAGAGGTCAATTTGAACAG
>ML803204.1:85574-95800 GCA_009831015.1 Picea engelmannii | reverse complement strand
AAGATGCCAATCTAAAATGTGATTAGCTAGAGTATCTGTAATTTGATTTAGACTCCTAGGAACATGAAAATATGTAATATAATCAAAATTGTGTTCCAAGAGACGTACCCTAAGGAATCGTCGGTGTAAAGTTGGGTCATGAACCCGGTATATTTTGTTTAGCTGCGACACAACCAGTTGAGCGTCTAGATAGACCCGGAGACGAGAGATACCCACTGAAAAAGCGTCACGAAGCAACTCAATAACTGCACTATACTCAGCAACATTATTTGTGGTGTCACCTAAGCATATACCCTCGAAAGATAACAACTGGCCCTGTGGTGTAAAGATCACCCAAGCTGCGGAGGCAAGCCTCTGCGTGTGTCGACTAGCATCGTCCGCATACCCAACGAACACCTCGGATTCACTTGACATCTACCATATTGATGAAAGATAACATCAATGACACGTCCATAACACGTTTTTAAAAGAAATGTAAAAAGTAATAGTACAAAGACTATACATATGTTACAAAAAGTTACCCACAGTGATCGTTCTATGAGTAATACTTCTTGAGGTAGAGCCCATTTCTAGGCTCTGCCAAAGCATTCCCTTCAAAATCGACCAAACAATAAGCGCCCTTTTTTAAAACCTCCTTAATAATGAAGGGTCCAAACCACATGGGTTTAAACTTTCCTGCCCCCAGGGGGTCCTTATCTTAGTCATAGACCAGGACAAGGTCGCCCTCAGAGAAAACTCGAGGACGAACGAACCTATCATATTGACACTTGACCTTATGTTTATGAGCCTCGCTGGCCAGGGCCGCATCACGACGTTGTTCATCAAGCTACTCAAGGTGTACTAACCGTTCTTCAAGCGGAGAAGTGTCTGGCAATAACCGTACTGCCAATTTCAGAGATGGAATTTGACATTCGATGGGCAAGACTGCCTCCAGCCCGTAAACAAGTTGGAAAGGTGAGAAACCAGTTGCAGTCTTAACTGAGGTTTGTTAAGCCCATAATGTCGAGTATAACATCAAATGCCAATTCGACTTGGCTGAGTTGATAGTTCGTTGTAGAATCGTCTTAAGATTTTTGTTTACAGCTTCCACCTGCCCATTGTCTTGGGGATAGTAAGGTGATGAATGTTCTTGTCGTAACCCAAGCTTTGATGTTAACTCGGACATCATTTGGTTCTTAAAGTGACTTCCATGGTCAGTGACAATCTCTCTCGGGACGTCGAACCGTGCTATAATCTGGTTAAATAAGAAGAGAGTTGCAGTCTCTCCATCATCTTTGAACGTCGGCATAGCTTCGACACACTTAGTGAAGTAGTCGATAGCTACAATAATATAGCGGTGCCCCCTTGCTGATGGGGGGTTGCATGTAGTGTAATCAATCCCCCACTTAGTGAAGGGACCGACTGTGATGATAGGGAACATGGGAGCTAGATGTGCCCTCATCTTCCGTGAGAAGATTTGGCACGGATGGCACTTCTTGACCAACTCAATACAATCTTTCATAAGTGTGGGCCAGAAGTAACCTGCTCGTAAAATATTTTGGCCAGTTTCCAACCCAGATAAGTGACCGCCACATGCTCCTGTATGACAATCGTTGAGAACTATGACAGCCTCCTCATGAGTGATACATCAACGCAAGATGCAGTCTACACCTCTCCGATACAATGTATCATTGAGTATGAGATAGTTCTTGGCCTGATGACGTATCCGTCGACGCTCATCACGAGAAGCAGAGGTGGGGCACTTAAAAGTCTGGAGATAGATCAGTATATCTCCATACCAGGGGTCTGAAGATTCAATCAAAAACATATCCCCCCGGATAGGCGATTCCTCAGGCACAACGTCACCTGACTCAACTGAAAGCTCTGACATAAGTTCTGCGAAGACCAATGACTTTTTGGACTTGGCTGAAATGAAGTCTAAGTCAAATTCTTGGAGGATTACCATCCATCTACTAATTTTCCCACCGATGACTCGTCGTGTCAACATGTACTGAAATGGATTCACGACGGCAACAACGGTAGTCTTGCGAAATAGAACATAGTGAAGGAACCGTTGAACAGCATGAACTGCTGCCAACGCAAGTTTTTTGAGATGGGTATAATTAAGTTCTGGTCCTACGAGGCCTCGACTCAGGTAATAGATCACGTATTCAGAAAACGAATCATCCTCCTGAACTAAAACCATGCCTATGGTTGACTCTATGGCGGCCAGATATAATAAGAATTCTTTGTTATAATTTGGTGGTCGTAGCAGAGGTGCGGTAGTAAGGGCATGTTTTAATGCATCGAAAGAGCGTTGAGCAGCTTCGTCCCAGAAAAAGGGAACATATTTCTTCAGTAAACGCATAAAGCCCTTGGTGATTTCGACATAGTTGGCGATGAAGCGTCGTAAGAAGTTCGCCTTGCCTTGAAGACTTTGAAGTTGTAAGATTGTGCGTGGGGGGGGGCAACTGGACTATTGCCTCCACCTTAAGAGGATCAACCATGATCCCTATTGTTGAAATGATGAAACCTAACAAACGTCCTGACGTGACGCAAAAGCTGCACTTGTTGGGATTAAGTGAATCCTGAAGTAGCGACAGCGTTCAAAGATTAGTCTGAGGTGTGTAGGATGATCCTTTCGCTTGCGAGAGCGTGATGCTAAATCATCTAGATAGGCCTCAACTATATGTTTGAGGTCGTGAAACGCAAAATACATGGCCCACTGGAAAGTGTCTCCAACGTTCTTAAGACCAAAAGGCATCTTGCGATAAGCGAATGTACCCCACGGACAAATGAATGTCGTTTTGTGTTGGTCCTCAGGTTTGATTTGGATTTGGTTATAGCCCAAAAAACCATCCATGAACGAAAAGGCTTCACAACCGGCGCACTCGTCAATGATATGGTCTATGAATGGGTTTGGATAATTATATTTTGGACATGCCTTGTTCAAATCACGGAAATCGGTACATACACAAATCGTGCCTTGTTTTTATCGACCGGCATGGGGTTTGACACCCATTGAGTCAAATGAATAGGGTATATGAACCCAGCCTTGAGCAATTTCTCAACCTCCGTCTTAATGGCTGTTGTTTTCTTAGGATTAACTGGACGAAGTTTTTGTCGAACAGGCTTAGCATCAGGATACATTGTGATTTCATGTTCAACTATTTTCGGATCGATGCCTGGCATTTCCTCATAAGACCAGGAAAAAATTTCATGGAATTATTTGAAAAGATTTGTGTAAGTCTGAATCTCTTCAGAGGAGAAATCCGCTCCAACGAAGACATTATCCACGACGTCAGGGTTTCGGGAGATGTTGATAGGTATAGTGGCAACGATAGTCACCATATTTCCCTCAGCATAAATTTCCTGTGTAGCTAAGAGGTTAATGGGACATGGTTGATCTCCCGTCATGGTGATAGTGAATTCTTCTGCCTCGATTCGGCTTAACTCTAGGAGGAAATATGATCTGTGATGAAGATCTTCCCAAGGTTTGTCCGGACTGGTCATTGCTTCGATTACTGCTTCGTCCGAAGGCAAGACTAAATCTAACGAATCGATGTTGGCCAGAGAACCCTGAGCCCAGACAGGCTCTAGAAGTGGATCCAACTCTTGTGCGGGAGTCAGATCAGGAGTAGCTGAAGCTTGCTGGACTAAAGAGTACGCTACTTCAGCGGCCGACAAGGGCATGGACATGCCAGTGTGCCCTATCTCATCCATCATGGTTGATGGGGAAGGAAGAATCCACGGATCTTGAAAGTAAGTCGTGCGGAACGACGAAACGTGAAAAATCTTAGCCTTGTGGTGAGTCGATATAAACTTGACATCACCATGAGGAGGTGGGTAATCGAAAGTACCCATCAAAGATGGGCACAAGCCAACTCCTACGTTAACGACACTGGCTTTAGGATTATCAATCATGGGAACCGTGGATGCCCCCAAAGCTGGGTCAGTTCTAGAGAAGGACAATTGATCGATGGTCACTATTCGGCCTTCGTGCGGAAATAATAAGATTCGGAAAACTGTAGCAACCACAGCTTGCATAGCATAATTCCAACTACGACCTAACAAGAGATTGTAGTTGAGGGGGGCATCGACTACCTCTACTTCGACGCACACGGTCTTCCCTCCTAATTGCACAGGGAAAGAAGGAATGATGCCATGTGGTCAGAAAGAACGACCATCGAACGCAGTGAGAAGAGTAGGTGATGGAGACAACTCGGGCTGACCAATGGCTTTCCAGCATGCTAACGACATAACGCAAGTCCAAGCGCCCTCGTCGACCACCGTGCGGAAGATATTACGTGTAAAAGTTTTCGTAGGATGAGCCACTACTATCTGAAACGCGACGTGGTAAGGCAGACGAGGTTTCAAGTCAGTCGTATCTAACATGATGGTACCCGGGTTACAAGTCTCAGTAGAGCCTAAAGCAGTCAACCAGGCTTTTCCATGAGCAGGGAAACTTTGGAGGACTTCCAAAGCAAACATAGCACAAGGGGTTTGGGATAAATCTTCCACCACAGAGTAATTCTGAGCGGTCCTTGCGTTTGGATTGTGAGAATATTTCTTAAATGCACCCTTTGGAATGCATGTAATTGTTTCGCCCAACGTCTTCTCAATCTATAGAGGAAGAGATGGGAGTTCGGCTTCTTTGCCCTTCTCAGAGGCTCTTGGTTTACTATAGTCATGCACTTTATTCGTTATTAAAGCATCACCCCTAACCATATATACGTTCGCAGACGAGGAATTATTTGGAGGAGGGCAGGTTTCTTGGATGCCCCCTTCGGCACTTGTAGAGGCTTGAGTTAAATTTTGTCCATGCTGAAAGGGATTAGTCAACACGGCTTGTTGTTGCTGTGTAACAAACTTTTGGGCCTCCACAAGTCGAGGACACAGATGGGTCGGGTGGTCTTCCGCACACAAATTGCACGGATACCTCGCCTTCTGTTTTTCCGTAGTGCCCTCGCCAGCATTATCAGTGGGTTTTTTATCCCCCTTACCCTTCTTGCACTGTTTTTTCTTCCCTTCGGGCTGCTGGGTGGCCTTTGGGTTAGTCATCTGCATGGAGTGTACTTCCGACGTTTGGGTAGGCGGAGCAGCCAAAGAAGTAGTCTGGTTGGCCGCTGAGTGTTGTATAGATAAGTGTTGCAATTGCTTTGTCAATTTCTCAGCGGGCTTGGTTTGTGCTGAACCAACAATACCATCGGCATGTGGTCCAGCTCTTTGTCTAGTTTTATCCAGGATTGATCGTGGAGCATCCGGCAGGATGTTGTATAATAAACCAGACTGAGAATAGATAAGCTCAAACTGTTGAGCCCTCATGATGGCATCTTCTTCAGAGAAAACCCCAGAAGTTGCGACGTCTTTGGATAATTGCGGTACTAAAGACTTAAGGAACCACTCAAGAAGGAATGCTGGTGGAACCGGTACTTTGATTAGACTCTTTCGGCGTCGCCACTCTCGGATATGATCAGAGATATGGTCCGTTGTCGTCTGTTCGAAATTGGCAAGCAGTTATGTGCCCACGTCGTATCTCACAGGTAACTGGAAATGGTTAAGGAAGGCCATAGCCAGTTCGCCAAAAGAAGAATATCGTGAGCGATCAAGCTCGATGTACCATTTCGCGGCACTCCCGATAAGAGTGCGTTGAAACAATCGCAACTGGACGGAGTCATCTTTCAGTGAGTTAGATGAACACCAAAGATTGAAAGTAGTCACATGATCACCTGGATCTTCGTTAGGCTTGGCCTCGAACTTTGGAATGTCCAAAGGCAACYTCGTTGGCATAGCAKTCCAATGTGGATTCTGACAAATAGGCTCATTTAACAACCATGTCAAATCTGGCAAGTGTAACATCGCCAGGAATGGTAGTTTGGGTTGYTGCTGATAGCATGGAAAAAAGGGTCCTGGAGTTTGACTGGCACCAGCTTGCCAGGAAAAGTTTGGCTGCTGGCCCGGATTCTGGTAGAAACCATGGCCCTGAMCARCGTAAGGATTTTGCATCTGTKGAGACATCATTGGATGATTCCCCATGAAGGACATAGGATGTTGGGCATTCATCRTGTTTGMTGGACTTTTGGAAGGATTACTCCATGTCGGTCTTGCTGGAATAGGCATAGAAGTCTGTCCGGGGTTCCATTGATTGTGGAAAGAATTACCCCAAAGMGGCATTCCAGATGAGGGAATGGATCCTTGTCYTGAGTTCCAAGGTCCTGGTATATGTGCCCCCGACGCAGGAATAGTACCCTGCGCCAGAGTAGACTGTCCAAATATGGGATTGCCCCYAGATGGGAAAGCAGTGGATGCAAAAGTATTGTTACCAAACGTCTCGTTCCAAAAAAATGGTGACGAACCTACCAGCAGTGTTTGCGCAGGTGTTCCTTGACTCCCGGCTCCAAAGAAACTTGTGTGTGCAGGCTGCCCAGCRGACTGCTGATGCAGACCACCAAGCGAAGGGGACGAAGGAGAGATATGACCTMCARTKTAAGGAAAAGAATTAAAAGGGACAGGAATGCCCCCAAGTTGACCTTGCAGAGGAGCGTTAGAGCTCCCTACCCCCAGACCCAAATTCTGTAAAGTGGAGTGAGTGAGTGCAGGACTTGTACTTGAACTAGGCATACCATATGAAAACGGAGATCCTGTCGCACTAGGTGTGAAGGGATTTGTGTTCACTGCGATAGATGAGGGCAGTCCACTGTGTGACATAGTTGCGGCCGAGACCGTAGTGGCTTGGGCCATCGACGGCAAGTTAGGATATGCTTCTCCTGTGGTAGCAACAGTGGTGGGAATGGAAGAAATCCCAGAATATGTAACAGAGTTTGGTTCCATAACTGTGTGAAGCACTGACAGGAATTTGTAAAATTGAATTGGCACAATAACTTGCAGCCAAGTATCAGTGGTTGAGGTTTCAACCGAACCAAGATTGGTGATTGATTCCTCCGGGAGTTGTTTGGGCTCAATGGTTGGTAACCTGGTTGCTTCGAAAGACCCTTGTTGGTCTAGCTTCCGCCTCAATGGTGGCGGGGGTGGCTCTAGTATAACCGGCGGCAGGCCCAGAAGCCTTCGTGACCGGCGGAGCTCTGAATCCTCCACTGTGTGAGAAGATCCATGACACACTAAGGTATTCTACACGTTCAAATAGTAACACACACTAAAAATAATCCCCTATGAGATACGATAAGCAATCACTAACTATTTTGAAGAACAGTTACAACAACCAACACTAGAGCAACTTATCGGTGCAAGTGCAACTCGAATACGGAAGCACCCTCCGGGTATACTCTGCAAAGCATGGCCCGATGTCTATCCTAGGTACCGCGGTATACCCCCGCAGTCACCTGTGTATGTCCCTAGAATAGATTGGCAACTAGTTTGCCAGCACGCGAACAGTCACCAAGCGGGTACAGTCGATAGTCGGGTAGACCACAATGAGCAGGGTATCAAGCCCTAAACCTGTCAAGGGTATCGAGAGAAAATGGTCCGGAAGACAATTGAGGACCTTGAATGGATTCAAGACCCACGAAGCTCCGTGGAAAATGCAAACGACGGAATCCCTCAACAAATCCTCGATATGTGTTCTCCACTACGTTCGGTCCAGCTTTGGAGGGGTTATCTCCGCTACCTTTCCTTACGCGACCTCGTGTTTATCCTCTGTGTTAGAGGGGGGTGCCAGATAAATTCCACGTAACTGGACTTCTACACTCCCTATCACAGACTCCAATGTTTGGTTTGAGTGGCCTTGGAGAGTTTTCTCTCCAACCTATTCCAAGGCCCTAGTCATGAGCTAGTATATGAACCCTACAAACAAAAAGTCTAATAGATTTTAATTAGTGTTGCTTTTAATGGGATTTTTTACGTCACAAGGTATGAAGGTGAAACTGATGGTGTGTAAAGACTCAAAGAAAAATGAATAAGAAATGCTTGGAAACAAAAACTTTTACAAAAAATGCAAAAATCTACAACTTTTCAACAAGAAAGACTTCTTTTTCTTTTCAATTTTTCTAAGATTTCATGCAGCAAACATAAAGGACTTCCGCTCAATCTGCGAGCTACTTATTCTCTAAATGTACTGCAAAAACTTATGAACAAAAAGACTTATTCCTAGCTATTGATGCAGCAACACAATCTTCAAACAAAGAAGCAAATGAAAAAGAGATATTTTTTTTTTATTTAAGTGCTAAATGAAGCAACAAAGGGAAAATGCCGACAAGCAAAAAACCAAGAAAAAAAAATACAATTCTGCCTTAAAGCACAGATCGCAAAGAACCAGAGCAAAGACGCACAATGGTAATCAAGAAAGCACCGACTCTTACGCTTGTCTAAAAACCATAAAACACAATTTTTTTTTTCTTATCTTTTCTATATAAGAAAAAGCAGTCTAAGGATAAGAGGCCCTAACCTACTGACTGTGCAACCCTAGACTCAAACTCCTGAGAGGAACACTTCTCACCACAGGAGGGGATGACTTCCCCACCTTGATTGAAAAGCACCCAATCAAGCCCGCTATTGTCACTAAAACAACACGCGTGCAAACACGTGCTGAGCTATAACAGCGCGTGGGTACCCGCGGGCTGAACTGGCACAAGCCGCGTGTAGGTATAAAATCCAAGAAAAAATTGAACACAAGCAGCCCAGACTTGGAAGAGGCCTCTGGTATTGACAACTAGGGTCTCTTTAAGTCTTGGATGCTTCTTCTTTTACAGAAAAGAAAAATAATTGCAAAGAATAACCAAACGCAATAAAGCAAACTGAGACAAGACTGTGAACCAGCAAGACTCAGACAGGATCCAGAAATCCCCCTGAGAATGTAAAATTGTGACAGGGAAGAGGGGACTGCCTCTTAAGCTCTCTGACTGCTACACGCTACTGAAACCTCTACAGCAAGCGTTCAAATGTGGGCTGTAGAAGGTTAGGGCGCGGGTTACACGCGTGTAGGCCTTCTGCAGGCCGCGTGTACCTCTGTGTGTCCTGATAATTTTCGTCAAGCAACAGTCAAGGAAAAAATGGTATAAAGAACCAAGTTCCCTACTAGCTCTGACCTAACAGAAAACAAACATGCAAAGAAACAGAAAATCTAATTCTTTGAACTACCCAAAAACCTTCAACAAAATCCGGAAAAACCTAAAGAGTAATTCCCCAGTTGAGTTGCCAATTTTGTTGTGGGGAAATAATACCCTATGGACTAGAAAGCTAGGGTTAGGCTTGCATGCAGATCATGACCCTAAAGAAATCACTTTTAACCTATCGTCCCAAAACTCAAACCCCTTTTTCACATACAAGCGTGGAAAAGACCTACTAACCTTTTTACTGATGTTTGGTGTAGATCCTTTGTTGTGCTTTGTCTGTTTGCTTGTGCTGCTCCTTCCAAAGATAATCCTGCAATCAAGACAAAACACTACGCATGCATGTTATTTTTCTACTTGAGGGTTAGAGATTAAGCATAAATCAAATAAATCATATATAACTCATGCATTGGGACGGGAAAAGTATTCTTTTATTAATCTCAAGATGAATCAACTTACAATGATGATAGAGATCGGCCACTGTTCCTTGATCCTGATCCTAAGCTCCTCCTCTTCTTTGTCCTCCAACTGCTTTTCTTGAATTCTTCTTAGGCTTGAGGAAAGGCTAAAGGGTTGGGACAAATGGATTCGGCAATTGGGCAGAGTTTCTTTGCTATCTTTTCCCTCTTCCAAATAGTACCCCTACCCCTTCTTTTATAGGCTAGAAGGAGCTAGGGTTTTGGACGAACTCTCGGCCATGCATGGCTAGGAGTTTCAGTTAACTGACCCATAGCTTTTATTCCCGTCAGCAACTTTCCTGTTTTTGTGCTTTGTTAGGTAAACGCAGGTTGTAGTAGGCCTACTAGCGTTCCAACGCGTGCAGTAGTATACTTGTCAGCGTTCCAACGTGTGCAGTAGAGGGTTAGGGCGCGTGCCACTTGATTTAAGAGGATTTTCAAGACTTTATTCAGCATGGCTTCGGCAAGGAAGAGATATGAGTTGGCATGATGCCAGGTAAGCATGTGTGGTGCAATTTAGGGTTATAACAAAGGGATGAATGGAAAAATGATGAAAAAGTGTGGACTCTCATTAAAAGGTTACAACAGGATTCCAGTGCATCAGATACATTTACATGGAAAAATGATTCACTATGGTACAAAGATCGCTTATATTTATGTAAGAACTCCCAACTCAAACAAAATGTACTATTGGAATTGCACACCTCTCCAGTAGGAGGGCACT
>ML803204.1:10858-22814 GCA_009831015.1 Picea engelmannii | reverse complement strand
TCACCAGGTGAGCTTATGCATTGTTGGTAATTCGTCTCGTGAGCCCAGTCTGATCAAATTTTTTCTCTTTGGGCCCTGCTCAAGTTCCCCACGCATAAGACAAGTATGTTGTCGCACCATAGGAACCCCTCAAAACATAATATGGGGCACATGAAGTAGCGGTGTTAGCATTGGAAGTCACCTCTGGATTTCTGTAGAGGTAATCCCAATACCCATCAGTCTGTATGTTACAGTGAATAGTTTTAAAGGGGGTCTAATGGATGCAAACTCAGGATTATATCGCTTTAACTCAGAAAACTAGGTTGGTATGCATAAGCAGGTGAGGTCTTGATCTAACTTCAATCAATAAGGTGTAATAAGGGTGAGTAGGGGGGAGAACTTGAGGAGAGTGAAGAGGTCTGCTATGGACATCCGGTCTGCCAGCAACCCTAAGAGGAAAAACTCAAAAGACAAGATCCTCTTGGTTCAGAGTTTTAAGGAACTGAATGAAATTATCACCGAACTGAAATCAAACATACATCAAAATTCAATAAAAACAACCCGACTGGATCATCCATGCCCAAGTCATTCAGCGTTGGAGGGAAAAGACAACACAAAAACTGATTAAAACTAGTCGCAATGTCACTGTGATCAAACCTACATCACAAAAACATAACTACCCTCAACTGGATCCTCCATGCCCGAATTTTCTGACACAGTTGTTTACAAAGATATGAAAAGAAGTCAACTTACATTAAAAAAGAAGTCTCAAATACAGATACATAACCAGAAGAACCAGAGCTTCATTAAAACTTTACAGTATGGGAGCCTAGCTCAACCATCAACCATAACAAAATATGAGGAAGACTCCTATATACTCAAAGAAAAACTACAGAAGCGTGCTCGAGTCTCAGCATTGAAGACATTACGTCTGCATGCTTCCTGGAAGACTGTGCATGCAATATTCTATCAGAAGCGAGCTCTTTTCAGATGCAATCGTGTTTCAAGAAGGTTCTACAACTGAGCCGACTTGCTAACAGTCCTTTATCGAGATTTGCATTTATGGTGGAAACGATGTTCAACCACCACCAACTAACTTCAATAACTGCTTCATCGAGATCAAGAAGGCCCGAGTCGGCACTGCACCTGTCGAATTTGGCGACCTCTGCATTCTGTCATCTGGATCTAAGTCAGATTCTCATGAGGAGGCCTAACAACGGACGTGGAAACCGATGATGTGATTGGCGTGCTCAGCATGGAATAATGGACAAGGAGATGGCCAGGTGGACAACATGGACGAGAAGAGGAAACTAAGGATATCATGGGGGCCACACAAGCGGGAGATGAGGTGTAATAGGATGGAGATGATGTGGAGCGAGGTGGCACAGGTGGCGGGAGATGATAAGGGGAGATGTGATAGGTGGGACAATGAGTGGAGGACAAGTGTGAGGGGGTGAAATTTATAGGGGAGCAGGGGATGTGACGGACAGAGGAGAGAGATGGAGTGGAGGACAGCTGCCAGTGGGACAGAATTTCCACTTGTCGACCTGGGATAGGGCCTTATACGCACATGTGCATATTGGGGTTGCGAAAAGTGGTTTGATTCTTCACTGCTTTTGGGCCCGATGTGTGTCTCTGGATGACACGTAGAGTCTCCACAAAACCATGGTTTCAAACTTGGCCTGCCCTACAATTTTTAACATTTGCGCATGTTGGGGCCTCGATATGATCAACGACCATCGATCTGGAGCGCTCAGATCTCAGTCATCCAGATCTACGCGCCTCTTAGCTCAGCATGCCAAATGGTCACATCGACCCCGGCGAACTTAGGATAAGCGCCATTTAGTGGGTTTTTATCCCCTTTCTTCGCATTTTGTCACCTAGAGGCCAAAACCAAGGGAAAAACATCCCCCCTACAGAAACATGTGACAACATTAGGATCCATGGGGGATAGAGTCCTCCCTTTGAGGCTCTATAATCTCCTTTGCATCTCTAGTGCCCTAGTTGTTGGGTTATGGAGTCTGGCTCAAAACATTTCGTTGAAGGCCGATATGTACACTATTCTACTTATAAAAGGAAAACAAACACACATGCTCCAGAAGGAGATTATTTATGTGCAAAACCTAAGCTAACTGAATTTTTACACAGTGCTAGGTGAAAGATAATTTCCACCAGAGCTAGTCAAGAATCTCCTTAATTGGAAATCCACTGACTATGTCAATGATCGATAACAGGTGATGCAACCGTGACAGAAAAATGATTACATATTTCAACCCTCCTCCCAGTGTTGAAGTCAAGATAAAGATAGGAGGTTTCGATAAATGGAGGAAATGCAACTCCATGTACTCCCTTGCAAGTTCGTGGAATAACTGAGGAAACCCAGAAAATGGGTAACAGAAAGCCTGCTCTGCTTCACAGCTGCTCACATATGGTTGGATGCCTCTGGTAAGCACAGGTGAGTGAAGGGATAATGTAAGTTGTTGATCCGCTTCTCCTTTGTCTGCTCTAATAACATCTGCTAGTTGATGGCAAGAAATCTCCTCATGTATATCAATGGATGGCTCCTCCTCTTTATTATGTTGCTTAGTGTTTTCATAGTGATCAAATGTAGGATAATCTTGTTGCTCATCACCACTATAATATTCATAAACAATGGGTTTCCCTTCATATCTATGATCAACCTCTAAAACAATAATTCCATCAAGAACATAAATGTTAAGAATATCCATTTCAGGGACAGTAGTAAATGGTGCTTCTGGTTGTTCATACACATGATTTTTCTCTTCAATCTTAGGTGAAAATATATCATGGGAAACCTCTTGAAGGAAAAGAGAAGAATCCTCCTCTGCAACCACCTCTTATTCTAAATCTAGAAGGAATTCTTCATCATAAGCAGGGCTGGTCAAAACCTCTGTCACATGAATAGAAATATCCTCTGTGCTTCCTCTTTTACTCAGACCTTCACTAGACTCATCACACGAGGAAGACTCTATCATTTTCTCGATGTGGGATGAAAAATTCTTACAGCAGTCATCCAATATAATATGAGACATGTAAGTCTCTTTGTAATATAAATTAAAAGCATCATGAAAATCCTTCAAAGAAAGGATACTAGCAATGGGGAGAGATTGACACCATTCAAGAACATCTTCCTCCAAAGAAAATCTGAACATCTTGATCAAGACATCCTCGTGAACAAAATTGTGCTCAAGCATGCATATATGAAAATTAAATAAGTTTTCACCAGGATGATCATGCTTGCTTCCTCTGAATCTCGGAAGATAATCACCCCATTCATTTATAGCAGGGACAACATTTGGAAAACCAGGAACAGAGGAGAAATTAAAAGGAGCAAACCTTTGAGCCAAGAATTTTTCCATTTCAAACCAGTGGAGTCACCAATCGATTATTTAAACATGGAGTCACCAGGTGAATGATATGCATCCTGAATGCGTCTGGTCTTTGTTCACCATCAAAAACCGGATATGATCGTGGCCATTCTCCCAGGGAACTTTCCAAGCTGAGAAAGCAACTGCTAAAAGCCTTCTTGAGAAAGCTTCTCTGGGTCAGCTTCAGGTGTTGCTAAAGGAAGCTATGGAGTAGACCTCGTGTATCTGCCTCTAGAAGCCATAGCTGAAACAGTGGAGTCATCACAGTGGATTCGCCAAGTGCACAATTTCAATCTTCAATGTTCTGAGTTCTGATGCACCTTCAGAACCAGTTAGCTTTGTCGTTCAATCCCAGGGAAAATATTCAATTCATCCCTGACAACGGTGCCAGAAATTTTAGCACTGGAACTCACCTCTAGATTGCTTCAGAGGTAAGCCCAATACCCATCAGTCTGTATGTCATGGTGAATAGTTTTAAAGGGGTTCTAATGGATGCAAACTCGGGATTATATCTCTTTAACTCGGAAAACTAGGCTGGTATGCATAAGTAGGTGAGGTCTTGATCTAACTTCATTCAGTAAGTTGTAATAAGAGTGAGTAGGGGGAAGAACTTGAGGAGAGTGAAGAAGTCTGCTATGGACATCTTGTCTGCCAGCATCTCTAAGAGGAAAAACTCAGAAGACAAGATCCTCTTGGTTCATATTTTTAAGGAACTGAATGAAATTATCACCGAACTAAAATCAAACATACATCACAATTCAATAACAACAACCCAACTGGATCATCCATGCCCGAATCATTCAGCATTGGAGGGAAAATACAACACAGAAACTGATTAAAACTGGTTTTAATGTCACTATGATCAAACCTACATCACAAAAACATAACTACCCTCGACTGGATCCTCCATGCCCGAGTATTCTAACATAGTTGTTTACAGAGATATCAAAAGAAGTTGACTTACATTAAAAAAGAAGTCTCAAATACAGATACATAACCAGAAGAACCAAAGCTTCATTAAAACTTTACAATACGGGAGCCTAGCTCAACCATCGACCATAACAAAATATGAGGAAGACTCTTATATACTCAGAGAAAAACTACATAAGCGTGCTCGAGTCTTAGAATTGAAGGCATTACATCTGCATGCTTCCTAGAAGACTGTGCATGCGGTCTTCTATCAGAAGCGAGCTCTTGTCCTACGCAATCGTGTTTCAGGAAGGTTTTGTAGCTAAGTCGACTTTTTGACAGTACTTTATTGAGCTTTCCATTTATGGTGGAAACAATGTTCAACCACCACCAACTAACTTCAATAACTGCTTCATCAGGATCGAGAAGGCCCGAGTCGGCACTACACCTATGGAATTTGGCAGCCTCTTCATTCTGCCATCTGGATCTAAGTCAGATGCTCGCGAGGAGGCCTGACAGCGGACACAGAAACCGATGATGTGATTGGCGCGCTCAGCATGGAATAGCGGACAAGGAGATGGCCAGGTGGACAACGTGGATGGGAAGAGGAAACTAAGGATAGTGTGGGGGACACACAAGCAGGAGATGAGGTGTAATGGGATGGAGGTGATGTGGAACGAGGTGGCATAGGTAGCGGGAGGTGAGAAGGGGAGATGTGACAAGTGGGACAGTGAGTGGAGGATAGGTGTGAGGGAGAGAAAGTTAAATGGGAGTGGTGGATGTGACAGGAAGAGGAGAGAGATGGAGTGGAGGATAGTTTTCGAAGGGATAGAGTGGCCACTTGTCGACCCGGGATAGGGCCTTATACGCACATGTGCATTTCAGGGCTGCGAAAAGTGGTTTGATTATTGACCGCTTTTGGGCTCGATGTGTGTCTCTGGCTGACACATAGCGTCTCCACAAAACCATGGTTTCAAACCCGGCCAGCCCTACAATTTTTAACGTCCACGCATGTTGGGGCCCCGATATGATCACCGACCGTCAATATGGAGCGCTCAGATCTCATCCGTCCAGATCTACTTGCCTTATATCTCAACGCGCCAAATGGTCACATCAACCCCGGTGAACTTAGGATAAGTGCCATTTAGTGGTTTTTTAGCCCCTTTCTTTTCCTTTTTTCACCTAGAGGCCAAAACCAAGGGAAAAACATCCCCCTGCAAAAACATGTGATAACAAGCGGAAGCGCCAAGCTTGAGCCCCAAAGCGCTTGGGATTTTTTCTTACTCGCAGCGGACATTCCCGAGGCTTCCAAGGGAGGTTCCTACATATGTGCAGATACGATGGTATCGCACCATGCAGAGGCCGAAGTGGAAGACATTGTGCCAAAAGGAAGGACGTTGGAAGCCACGCCTCCCCAACAGTAGATACCCCAGAGAAGGGGAAGGCCAAGGAAGAATAAGGACACTGGGGAAAACCAAATCCCAAGTGAGTCATGTGCAAGATCATCCGTCGAGGAATTACTTATGCATGCTATCTGGCTAGAGCCTGTCGAAGCCACAAGTCGAAGGAACGGGAGCAGAACGAGGAGGAAATATGTCACGAGTTCTAACGTTCGAGAGCTGAATTAGCAACTGAAGTAGGCACAACTCGCCATTGTTGAACTCTACCAAGAAAATAGAGAATTAAAACAACATGTTTATCAAATTGGGATGGATTGGTTGGACCAGCACCATGCCATCTTAGACTATCATAACAAGGCATTCACTTGCCTGGATGAGGAAGGAAACCCAAGGAAAGTACAGGGAATCCCAAGGGAAGTTACTGTGAGAGAGATCTCTGCAATGCAATTGAAGAAGTGCTACAGGAAAGGCTATCAAATATTTGTAGCTCATATGGAAGAAGAACCTGAGGATAAGGTGTAAAATATTGAAGACCATGCAGTGTTAAAAGAGTTTGAAGATGTATTCCAGGAGGTACCCAGACTACCCCCGAAGAGAGATATTGATTTCTTTATAAACTTGATGCTTGGAGCAGCTCCAGTGTCAAAAACTCCTTACAGAATGAGTACACCAGAGTTGAAAGAACTGTAGTTGAAACTTGAAGAACTTCTGAAGAAGGGGTATATACGCCCAAGTGTGTCACCTTGGGGTGCCCTGGTCCTATTCGTAAAAAGAAGGACGGGACATTGAGATTGTGCATCGATTTCAGAAAGTTGAACAAAGTGACTATTAAGAACAAATATCCATTACCAAGGATCGATGATCTCTTTGATCAATTGAAGGATGCCAAGATATTTTTAAAAATAGATCTCAGGTCAGGGTATCACCAGGTAAGGATAAAGGATGAAGACATCAGCAAGACTTCCTTCAGAACAAGGTATGGTCATTATGAATTCACAGTGGTACCATTTGGGTTATCAAATGCACCCGTTGTTTTCATGTGCCTAATGAATGGTGTATTCAGGGAATATCTAGACAAGTTTGTCATAGTATTTTTGGATGAAATCCTGGTGTATTCCAAGTTGGAGGAAGAGAATGAACATCATCTGAGGATGGTGTTGCAAGTGCTAAGAGAGCACCAACTGTATGAAAAATTGAGCAAGTTCTCATTCTATCAAAAGCATATCCATTATTTGGGACATATCATTTCAAAGGATGGGATAGCAATGGATCCTGAGAAGATAGAATCCATCAGAGAATAGTGAGTGCCAAAGAATGTGATAGAATTCGGATCCTTTATGGGTCTAGATAGCTATTACAGAAGTTTCATTGCAAGGTTCTCAAGGATAGCTCACCCCATCACTTCCTTGCAAAGGAAGGAGAAGAAATTTCAATGGGCAGAAGAATGTGAAAGAAGCTTCCAGCAATTGAAGCAGTTGTTAACCAGTGCTCCAATCCTTAGGATTGCAGATCTGAATGAAGATTTTGTAGTGTGTACATATGCATGCAAAGAAGGACTCGGAGGAGTCCTCAGCCAGAATGGGTTTGTAATATGTTATGACTCCATAAAATTGAAAGAGCATGAAAAGAACTATGCAACTCATGATTTGGATTTGCAGGCCATTGTACACGCTCTAAATAAATGGAGACATTACCTCATGGGAAAGATATTTGAACTGAGGACAGACCATAATGGTCTAAAGTATTTGTTTGATCAGCCAACCTTAAATGCTAGGCAAAGTAGATGGTTGGAATTCTTTTGTGAGTATGACTTTGATATCAAGTATATCACGGGAAAGGAGAACAAAGTGGTTGATGCACTCAACAGAAGAGTGCATGAACTACATGCTACGGCCATTAGCATGTATCAAACTAATATTAAAGGAAGAATTTCGAAAGCTGCAAATGCAGATTTGCAGTACATGGAATTGGTAACAAAGCTACAGCAAGGTAAGATGCTACAGAAAGTGGAAGATTATAACTTGGAATTTGATGGAACACTCTTGTACAAAAACAGAGTTTATCTACCTAATTTCCAAGAATTGAGAATTATGATCTTGAAAGAAATACATAATGTGCCTTACGTTGGGCACCCTGGATATCAGAAAACAGTGGCAGTAGTCAAGAGCCATTACTTTTGGCCAGGCATGAAGAAGGAAATTGCATAATACATCGTCAGATGTATGGAGTATCAGAAGGTCAAAGTTGAACATAGGCACCCAGCAGGGTTGCTACAACCTTTGCCCATTCCTCAGTGGAAGTGGGAAGTGGTGACAATGGATTTCATCACAGGATTGCCCAGAACCGGCAAGTAGCATGATTCCATCATGGTGGTGGTGGATAAGCTTACGAAAGTTGCCCATTTTATTCCATTGAAAACTACAAACAAGGAAGCTAATGTTGTGGATATCCATATGAAGGAAGTAGCACGATTGCACAGTCCCAAGACAATTGTGTCTGACAGAGACCCAAAATTCACCTCAACATTCTCGAAAGGGTTATTCAAAGGGTTGGAAATGAATCTGAACTTCAGCACAACCTATCATCCAGAGTCTGATGGGTAGACATAGAGGATGAACCAAGTGATAGAAGACATGATAAGGATGTATGTGATGGACAAACCATCTAAATGGGAAGACTACCTACACTTGGTATAATTTGCCTACAAAAATGGGTATCAAGCATCACTGAAGATGAGCCTGTTTGAAGCACTTTATGGCAGAAAGTGAAACACCCCAGTAAGTTGGGATAACCCAGTTGATAAGGCAGTGGTTGGGCTAGAGTTTCTCAAGGAAATGGAAGAACAAATGCTGAAGATTAAGCAGAATTTGAAAGCTTCCCAAGACAGGTAGAAAATTTATGCTGATAAGAATAGAACCCATAGGGAGTTTAAAGTGGGTGATCATGTTTTCTTGAAAGTGAAAGACAACAGAAGTTTCGTGAAGTTATGAAATTGTTCCAAATTGGCAGCCAGATATTGTGGGCCATTTGAAATCCTAGAAAGGATTGGACCAGTTGCATATGTGCTTGCATTGCCTGCATCCATGACTGTACATAATATGTTTCATGTTTTATTGCTTAAGAAATATATACCTATTCCTAATCATGTGATTGATTGGAATGTGATTCAGGTGGAGCAAGAAGGTGTCTTGCAGGTGTGCCCGGTGCGCATATTGGACCAGAAGAGAAAATAGCTCCGGAATCGAACCATAGGGCTTCTAAAGGTCCAGTGGACCTGGTACGTTCCAAAGGACGCAACATGTGAGAATGAAGATGTTATGTGGGCAGAATACGTGCATATTTTTTAAGATTTTGGAAAATCTTGTTGATGTTGTGTAAATAAGTTGCACTAAGGACAGTGCAAAAATAAGGGGAGGGGATTGTAATATCTGTAAGGACGAGCCCCAGTTGTATTTATGAATTGTAAACATGTTTTGTAGACTGGTGAGACGAGAAATTATAAGCTATGGGCTTATGTGTTTATTAGGCCAGAGAACTGTAACATACCCACTACCTAAAATCATATTTTTAGGGTTGATTTATCAACGAAGAGAATCCCCGAAGCTTTCAGTAGCAAAATGCCAATCGCGGTCCACAAGTCTTTCAATCACCTACACGGCGCTCTGCACATAACCGTGGTCTTTCCCTGATAACAGTTTCAGGTTTTCGGGGTTTTGTCCTTTCTGATGTCGAGGGTTCCTATGTTCTCGATTCCCCGATCTCTGATGAGCTCTCTTCCGGCCTTAGCCCCTCCTGGCTATGCCCTCTGGTCCATATGACCGCTCTCATAAGACCGCAGCCTTATATCCTTTTGGACTTCAAATTCCCGACGCGCTCCAATTCCCGCTAGCGCTCCAGGATAAGCTCTTGGTCCACGTGACCTTTATCTCACAATACCGCAGCCTTGTCCCCCATCGGGATTTCGTACTTTCCAATGTCGAAATGCAACGTCCTCAGGACTCGCGATTCCTCGAAACCTGACGCACCCTTTACGCGCTAGCTCTCCTGGCTAGGCTCCTGGCCCACATGACCACTATCCCCGTGACCGCAGTCTTATCCCTCGTCGGGGCTACGGGGTATTCAATGCCAAAATGCACTGGCTCACGGGATTACCGATTCCTTGAATCCCGACTCTCCGCTATACTAACAGCTGGCCCACACAATGGTGCTCCCCACTTCTCTGGTATGCTGACAGCTGGCTCCCACTCATCGGGGTTCCGGACTTCGCGATTCCAAAATGTATAAACACCTTGTCATCAGGATCCCCGATATCCCGATGAACCAAACGTCGATCAACAACTTCCTATAGGGACTTTCCCCGGCAGCGTTGATTGCTGCCACGCGTCCTCCTCTGATGGACGGTCCCGATTTCTCCAGGATTTCGAGACTTGTGATGTCCCAATTCTCACGGCCTCAAGAACTCCGATTTCCCGATGTCGAATATCCCGACTCTCTACGGATTCCTGACACCTGTCCCCCCAAACAGACAGCTCAGATTTTACCAGGATTTTCACTTCAAACTTCCCCGATCTCCTGTCCACGGGAATGTCGATATCCCGACTCCCGATAGTAAACCTCAATTTCCGCCATGTGTATCCTCAAACGGACGGTCCAGATCTTCCCGACGTTTCGAGACTTGAAGTGTCTCGGTTTTCTTGTTCTCGAGAGTCCCGATATGCCGATGGTTGGAATCCCGATGGTAACCCTCGGGCAGCTCTTGTCTGATCCGACAGCTGACGGGTAATTGGACCAAGATCTAACGGTCTAGATCCATTCTTCCTGTGCACACTCCAGAGACTAAACTTCGAGCATCTTAACCCGATCCAACGGCCGACGGGATTTCTGAATGAGATCCAATGGCTGTCAATCTCCCCCTTCTATATGCTTAACTTGGTACACCCCGGACGTAGAAACCAACGGTCTAGGTCTCCTTCTCCAGCCGATCTGACGGCTCAGGTCTGTCCCACCTCGCACATTTCTTCCACTACTTCGTGGATGTGGAAAGATCAACGGTCCAAATGTTCTCATGGACCTTGGTGACCTACGATCCCAATTTCCTCGCTATTCATGAAGATAGAGGGAAAATGGGCAAGGTATGTAACGCCCTTATTACTTCTGTCAATCTGACGGTCGTGAATGACCATGGGTCTTCCGACAAGATCTCATCCATCGATTTGTTACTTATCCCTACGCTTCTACTTCAAAATTTTAAGAGGGTCATTCCTCCTCGTACAGGGTTATTAAGACTTGCACATTCAAGTCCTTTTTCCAGGTTCTTGGTAAACCTTTCTAAGGAGGGAAAGTCTCTGCGAAGAGATCTATTCCGGGGCATTCCGGGAGTCAGACAAAGGGAAGCAAATTTCAGAGGATGGACTGGAAGTCTGACTTGGTTCAACCCATGCATAATTAAATTCATATATCAACATAAGCCATACGTGGACTTTCTATTATAAGCATATATCTATTATTTCTTATCAAATTCTGCACGGACATACTAATATAGTAATCGTTCACACTTTCACAGTTCTATGAGCATATATGTCAGTATATGAATTTCAAGATGCAATATGTAAAACACGTATCATAAATAACGCCCGAAGTGAGTGCAACTGTCGAGAGGGGTGCTCGTTTCCACCCAACCGTAGGCGTAGCGACTCCCAGCGGATTTACCACTAGCCACCCCCGAGCTGAGACCACGATGTTGTGAAACTGCGTCTCTCTGTCTGCCAGTGACCAGGAGTGAAGGTTGCAATCCTTCCTCTCTTCTATCACTCACTCTGCGTAAAAATGCCATAGTTCCCCTCGCACCTACCCCCTTTCCCAATCACTTCTACCCCACGCCTTATCCTCTCGCGAGGTTGCGTGTGGCGTGATTACCCTCACACTGATCAGGCCTGACGGCTCTATGGATAGGTGGTTCACCTCCCCATTCCTCATTAATCCATCAACCTGTCAGCCTGCAAGGCATTAAATTTCATGGCCAGCGAGCCACTTTTGGTTCTCCGGGCCAGTGGAGTCCAAATACGATATTTAATTCTCGGTGGAAGTTAACGCCACCTTTCCAGGTTCCTTCCACCGCCATCGTGGTCTCTTTTCTGCACATCCCCTCTCAGCAATCCTGCAAAAAATTCAAAATGCTATTTGCATTCATTGACCTCTTCCTCAAGGTCCATTTACATCACATATTCACATTTATGAGTTTGCCATAGTTCTTGGCCAGTCCAGTTATATTTACAAGCT
>ML803203.1:315389-330901 GCA_009831015.1 Picea engelmannii | reverse complement strand
GAATGCTAATTTTTTTGTGCTTTTGTCCACAAACCTATGTAACAGACGTTATTACTATTGTTTTGTGTTTTTGTCCACGAGCGTATGTAAAACGTATGCAAAGAAAACTAATTCAGGAATGCTAAATTTTTTGGACATGAGGCCCTTAAAATTCAAATAGTCCGCAAGTCCGATTGTCAATTTGTATATCACGGAACTCTGGGTGCTATTTGTAGGGCACGGAACAACAAAAGATCATTTTTCAGCTAACAAGCCCGAGAACCCGCGATCCAAAAACTAGCTAAGTATATATCTACTTTATAAAATTACATATTTGGTATGTTTAATTTATGTTGTCTAGGAACCTATCATTTGATAAATTTCAATTTCTTGTGTCTAGGAGCCCTTGTTTTAAAGAAAACTAATTTAGGAATGCAAATTTTTTTGTTCTTTTGTCCACAAATCTATGTAATAGATGCTACTACTATTTTTTGTGTTTTTGTCCACGAGCGTATGTAAAACGTATGTAAAGAAAACTAATTCGGGAATGCTAAATTTTTTGGACACGAAGCCCTTAAAATTCAAATAGTCCACAAGTCTGATTTTCAATTTGTATATCACGGAACTCTGGGTGCTATTTGTAGGGCACAAAACAACAGAAGCTCAATTTTCAGCCCGCCAGCCTGAGAACTCGTGATCTAAAAACTGAATAAGTATGAAATGAGGGCTCCGTGCATGCTCTATAAAATCTCATCCCCACACTTTACAAAAGTACATATTTCGTATGTATAAAAGTAAATATCTACTTTACAAAATTACATATTTGGTATGTATAATTGATGTTATCTAAGAACCTATAATTTGATAAATTTCAATTTATATTGTGTCCAAGAACCCTTGTTTTAAAGAAAATTAATTCGGGAATGCTATTTTTTTTTGTGTTTTTGTCCACGAACCTATGTAATAGAAGTTCCTACTATTTTTTTTGTGTTTTTGTCCAGAAATGTATGTAAAGTGTATGTAAAGAAAACTACTTTGGGAATTCTAAATTTTTTGTGTCCAAGAACCTTTTAAATGTTAATAATTTTTTATAAATTTCGAGAAAAACTAATTCGGGAATAGTATATTCTGCATGGAAACCACATGTACTTCAACTTCCTACCCACGTGTCTGTACTCGGTCCCATTTATTCCCATTCCAACCTGGCAGGGACTACGTTGCCATGCAACACTTGTTAGGTTTATGTATATATTAAAAAATTATATAAACAATTACAAAAGAATTTTCATTTCTCTTATTATACATGTTTAATGATTTCGTGTTTCTCTTTATAACATTTGAAACATTTAAAGGCCATTTTTCTTTCCAAAATTTTGCAAGTTGTAAGTAAGATGAATGCAACAATGACAATGAGCTATTAGGTTGGGCATATATTCATGTACGAGTGTTTCCATTGTGGTTGTTAAAAAATTCATTTAAGTTAAATTAAGGAGAAGCAAGTAATTTAGGTGACCAGACTCTGAGAGGAAGAAAACCATTCTCGCCATGGGTGAACCAGGTAGTAGCCATTACCTGATACACACCAACTTGAAGCTCTACTACCAACCCAACTAGACCAGCAGACTGGGGTTCTCATCCTACGTCCTTTCCCCTCTTTAATCTCTGACCACTGGCCAACACTCAGATCACACCTGCTCCATTCCTCCTAACACACTAACACTCTCCCAGCCTCTATCAGGATTTCATGAGATACTTCTCCCCTCGATCCTTGCAATGTTGGAGAAATAAATCAGTGCGCTAATGGGTGTTGTTGACGAGGCCCTCTGGAACAGTGAGGACCTCTTCTCCATAACCGATGGACTAGCTTCTCGAGCACACTCTATAACTTGAACTCCCTCAACGACTGGTCCCTCACTTCTTTTCCCTATCTTCACAGATCCCCCGAACTCCACTTTTCCTCCTTCTTCCTACCAACCATTCCCTCAGAACACTACATCGATAGATACCTTGGTTCATATTGCTTCCCACACTCCCCCTCTACATCTGAGCTCTCCCCCAACCACTACACAAACAGACTCTAAACCTTTTCCTCCACTCTTGCTTACACCTATAGTACCTTCTCCTCCACATAGTGGTTCCACTCCAGTTGCACAGAGGAGAAATTCACTTCTTCCTTTGCACAACCACTTGATAGGTGTCAGTTCCTTAGGAGCTTCAAATCCATGGACTAGACCCTGGACTACGAAAAAAATAAGGAGAAAAATGGTACTTGGTGATGATATTGGACTAGAGGAATCAGTCTCCCTTAGTCTCTATGCTCTAGTGGGACAAATCTCTTACAAGCACCTTTTTCATTCATATCTCACTCCTTGGGTGCACTCAAAATGGCAACCATTGTTGGAATATGACCCAGATCTCACTCATTTGACTAGTGGATGGTTTTGTTTTCGGTTTAACTCACCAAAGGACTCCTCCTACATTATTGAGTGCCTCTAGACTCTGGACGGAGGAAACCTTATGCTCAAACTCTAGCAGACCAACTTCGATCCTTCATAGGACTACTTCAGACACAAATACTTTTGGGTTCTCCTCCTAGGAATCCCTTTACATTTATGGAACCAAAAATCACTTGATTTAATTGGCAACCCTTTGGGATGTTACATCTGTGTGGAGCCATAGTCTCTACAGAATTTCGATAAGAAAATGGCAAAAGTCTTGGTGGAGATAGATATCCATGACAGACTCTTAGAGACCATCGACATCAAATGGAGAGGTCACCTCATCAGACAAAAGATAGACTATATTGGCATCCCTTTCAGATGCATACTTTGCCAAAAAATGGGACAACTCAGAAATTCTTGCACAAGTCTCATTGAAGCAGAACAAGATGAGGAAACCATGCTCAAACTGGCCAGCAGGATGGACTCTCTGGCTGCAAATACTCATCTCAACTATCTGAACCTTCTGGTCTTTGAAGACATCATTTATTCTGGAACACTCATTGGTAAGCTCAAACACATTTGTCCTCCACTATTTAACTCTCTCACCTCTTCGGAATTAAACTATCTGGACTCAGCATCAACTTGGTTTCCCGACACCTCCACATCTAGCTCTGACTCTAAAATTCTTCCGCTCTACCTTGTAAGACCCCACTACATCACACCTCCTGCACTCCTGGAAAGAAATTCTCCCATACTTTGATAACCCCCCACCTTACTACCACTTTAGAACACCCACAATCACTCCCATCACAAGACTCACTTGCTACGTCTACTCTCCCCCTTTCGACACCCACTCTACACTTACATACAAAACCAACACTCTCCAACTCTCCATTAACTTCTCACACTCCTCCTTCCTCACTAAGAACACTTACCACATCCATACCCACCCCAAATTTTGACACAACCAGGGCCTCCTCGTCAAGGGATTCCTCCCTAGATTCGACCATCAATACTCCTTTAGAGTCTGTGTGCCACGACTCCACAACCACTATTTTGAAACTCCTCTCATTACCTGCCAGGAATAAATGAATCTCAGACAGGAGAAAACTCTCTCACTGACTTGTTGGATACCCTTCTCAACTCATACAAAGAAGTCCTCTCACTCATCCCCTTGCCTGCTTACCTGGGGAAGTCGATTCATAAGACTCCTCTTGTGGAGGGGACCTCGAATATTTCTACAAACTTTGACATCACTCAAGAACAAGAGCACACTTGGTCCAAAGGTATTAGTCATGTTAACTCGCCTATAAAAACCAAAAGTTCCAGGCCCAAAGAGGGGTATAACACATCATCCAACATAGTTTCTCCTTCACAACCTACTGATATTGAGTCACTTAGAGGCACCAAATCCCTAGCGCATGCCAAATAATTATTATTATCTCCCTTAATATCAGAGGGGTAGGAGGGCCCCTTAAAACCTCTTCTTTCAGAAGACTTCTCATCTGCCATTCCCCCAACATCATCTTCTTATAGGAAACATTGCTAAACAGGCAAAAATCTCGTTCCTTCCTCAATAAGTTATGCCTTAACTGGATTATCTGCACTGTCAACTCTTTGGGTAACCGTGGAGGTCTTGTCGTGGTGTGGGACTCCAAAAAATTTGACCTCACACCCTTCTTGTGTTGTTGAGGAATTCTCCTCACCGGAACTAGTAGTTGGAACAACAAGCTGATTAACTTCCTCAACATATATGGCACATGTCTTCACAAGAAAACTTTTTGGAACAAAGTTGAACTTCTTGGCCTCCTTCACATTCAAAACCTGATCATTGTCAGATATTTAAACTATACCACAACTTTGGGAGAAGTGTGGGGAGACTCTGCAGTCAAGGACCCACTGGCCGATTTCTTTATTGAACTATTTTAGTCACATCATCTGATTGACATAAAACTAGATATTCGGGCTCCTTCCTGGTGCAATGGTAGAGTGGTCCTGACGTCCATTTCAAAATGACTTGATATATTTTATATCTCTGAAATTCTACTTTCTTTGGACAACAGGACGCTCACCTGGGTGGACACTCCTTATATCTCCGACCATGCACTGATTTTTCTATAGTTTGGCACTTCTATAATTCATATCTCTCCTCCATTTAAACTAAATTCGAGTTGGCTATCGGAGGACAGGTTCAATGCAATTGCTTATTCTGTGTGGAATGACTTGAAATTCCAGAGTGAAATAGGCGTCCAACAATGAATTACATGGAAGTCAAAACAACTCAAAATTCATATAAAAAAATGGGTTTCCCAACATAGGTGTTTGGCTTCTCATCGACTTCAAGTCCTGGAGGACAACATACATTAGCTACAACATATCGACCTCTTGGTTGGACCTGATGGGACCAGACATCAACAACTAAAATATTTAGAATCAAAGAGGAACAAATTATTACTTGCTGATGAAGCTCTTTGGCGCCAACGATGCAAAGTCAAATGGGTTCAATGTGGTGATCTTAATAACAAGTTTTTTCACCAGTATGCAAGCAATGCCAGAAATAATGAACATATTTGGGATATCTTGGATGACTCTGGAACATTACACAGTGGTCAATAGGACCTCAAGGATGCAACTTGTTTCTTTTTTAAAGATTTCTATGCGACAAACTCACAACCATCATGGTGCAGGCCCCCCTTCTCCCCAAAGGGCTCTGCGACCTATCAGTCTTAGGATCTTCACAATATTGAACTGGAATAGTTCTTCAGGCCCTGCTGGAACCTCTATGAAATAAATCCATAGGATTTTATGAAAATCCACCCACGTGAACAATCACCAGGCACAAATCTTCTCTACGTGACCATGCCTTGTGACCACATGCCTATTCGAAAAGGTGCGTCGCGATTTCACGTATTGGGCCTTTGCTTTTGAGTCACCCCAACTCTCTCGACCTCTGAAATCTCGACAGTGGACTAGCGTGTGCTATATCCTCCCTTATCGTCCATCCATATGACTCCTCACTATGACCTAGGGCTAAACTTTCTGAGCGCTTTGCGATTTCACGTTTCACGAAGTCCACTTGCTCGTCCTTCCAAAACCTGAACTTGCAATTTTCGCTCTCCAGATCAATGATCCACAATCCCTGTGATCCAACGGTCCTAATATCCCTTTTTCATATCAGGACTTTGCGTTTCGCGAAGTTGAAATATTTCTCACCTCAAATCTTCCAATCTCCAAAACCCCGCTTGCACCAGATCGACGAATCACAACTTGTATCGACCCAATAGCTCAGATCAATTCACGAGTTTGCATTTCGAGATTTCTCACAAGTCTGCTCATTGACTTCCCTGAGTCGCGAGTTAGCGAAACACTGATCTGCTACCACCTGTCCTCTAACGATGGATGGTCTCAATGATTTCGGAACTTGGGACTTTGCAAAGTCCACTCTTCTAGCTGCCTTCAAATGGTTAAGGTGCATGCACCTTACCTCTAGATAAAAGGTTGTTGATCCATGCACTCAGATCCAATGGCTCAGATCTAATCTTCTCCTGCACTCGCTTCTCTTGCCTAGACATAGTTTCAATGGTTCATATCACTCCTCTGTAGCTGATCTAACGATAATTGTTGCTCCTCCTCCTGAGCTTTGTATTTCTTTCTCAAATTGGAATATTTTTATGCTTCGAAGATCTCGGCCTTCGATCTACCTCCTGCGAGCCCTATGACTTTGGGTCTCGACTTCCGCTTTCCCTCCTGAGATTTCGTCAATGAAATTTGATCTTGGCCCTAGCACATTCCTTGTGCTCTGCGCGCAGCTTCGTGCTATCTCTCCTAAGCTTGTCTGTGGCTTGGACCTCGAATTGTCTCGGCCTTCTTCTTCTTTCTATAGGAACTTTGTACGCAAAGGTACTATTCCTTTTGAGCTTACGAACTTGAAACAAGTTCTCTCTACGTGTACTCCTTGCGCTTGACCAACCTTCAAATGGTTGTCTTTCATCACTTCATCTGAGTGTTTTCCTGGTGCACTCCTTGCACAGGTCTTCCTCCAGAGTGTTCAGTAACTCTGCTTCTGTTCCTCTTGTTCCTCGAAGGGAACCTGTGCCCTCTTCATAGATTCTTCTCATCTATGCTTGCTAAGCCATAGAGTATTCAGTAACTCTGTAAGTGTCTTCTCCTTGACACTTTTCTTACCTATGAACTCGAAACAAAGTTCTCCTTGTGCACTCCTTGCACTCGCTCGATGCCCACCTGGCTAAGCTCTTACATAATCTTTAGCAATTATGTTCTCTCTATGTCTTCCTCTGCACAGTCTTTCCTCTAAGGTATTCAACAACCTGGAGGCTCCTTTCTTGAGTTTATAATTCTTCTAGTGTTCCCTCCTAGCAGGTTCTTCCTGAACTCAAACTAGAATTCATATGTGCACTCTTTGCACTGATTCACAGAGTTTCAAGACTCTATTATGTACTCCTTGCATAGCCTAAAGAACCCATAAATAACTCAAAAACTCTCAAAGATTTAAGAAGCCTATCTTAATCCTACAATTGAAATTTAACATATACATCTACAACATATGTTGACATACACATATCATTCAAAGAACACAGATAACATAAATAGACATCATATACAGTTTTTTTTTTTTTTTTTTTTCGTATTAAGATCAATGCCTGTTTACAACTGTGTACAAGACTAGACTATCATAGAGTCTCAGTTCTTTTTTTCCTCTCGCTACTCTATCGCTATTCTAATTCTTTATTCTCTAACCCCTAACTCTGGTCTCTCTTTTCTTTTTACAAGAAGGCTCTTCGATCTTATCCTCTCCGCCACCTAAATGCTATCACCGTCTAAGTTAAGACACCTTATTCTATGACTCATTATAAAGAACACAAATCCAGACCTGTATCGGATCTAGACCTGCTTACAGGCGGTCATTTAGAAGACCCAATCCACACCTGTCCAAAGGCATGGATTTGGTTGTTTATCAACCTTACACATAAATTTACATAATTTAATATTTCAAATTCTGGAAATGAGAGGGTTGGTGCCTCTCCTTACCTTCAGATGTGTGTTGATGTGTTAATTTGTTGGTGCATCTGTCGAGGTGGAAATATTCTCCTGCATCACATCACTTTAGGAACAGGTTGATGTAGCACAACTTTTCTCCAACTCAATCAGCTTAAAGGACTCTAATTCCTTGGACAACCCCTGCACATTACAAGAACTTCAAATTGCTTTAAAATATTTTGATCTGGACAAAAGTCGAGACCTGACAGCTGGACCGTGGAGTTCTACCTACACTTTTTTGATTTGGTAGGGACAAAACTCCTGGAACTTGTTGAAGATTCCAAATTACATGGTAAAATCATTGGGGCAATAAACTCCACTTTTTTTTACCCTTATACCAAAAGCTAATCATTTGACAACATTTAGTGACTTTCGATCGATCGCCCTTTGTAATCTCTGCTACAAGCTCATCTCAAATATAATTGCAAACATAATCAAACCGATCCTCTCGAGAACCTTGTCAGTCAAACAACTTGGTTTCTTAAAGGGTTGACAAATTCTCGATGATGTTGGCTTTGCACAAGAATTCTTACACAATATAAAGAAAAAAAACACTCCTGCCCTCATACTCAAGCTGGACCTAAAAAAGGATTTTGACTGCATAGACTGGGACTTTCTCAGATTGATCTTAATAAAGTTTGGCTTCCGACTTAACATCATAAATTGGATAATGAGTTGTATTACTAGTGCTAACTTTGCAGTTCTTATAAATGGAGAACCCTCCACATTTTTCCATAGTGGCAGAGGTCTCCGCCAGGGATGCCCACTATCACCTCTATTATTTATCCTGGCCATGGAAGGACTGAGTCTACTTCTGAAGAAAATCCAAGCCGAAGGTAGGATCACTAGGATAAAATTTTCTAGACTACTAAAAATTTTACATCTCTTCTTTGTCGATGATGTCCTCATCTTGACAAATGCCAACTTGTTTGAATGGAAGGAAATCTTTAAAATATTAAAGACCTTCTACTTTGCCTTGGGCCTACAAATAAACTGGATCAAGTCAACTTTCCACTTCGCCAACATATCTGCACAAAACTTGGAACCTCTAAAGGCCATTTTCCATCATACATTTGTCCACCTCTCCATTGGATTCAAGTACCTTAGATACTACATTAAGGAAGATCACTACAAGGCTTTAGATTGAGATTGGTTAATAACAAAGGTGGAAAAAAGAGTGAGCCACTGGTGCAACAAATGGCTCACCATTGGAGGTCGTTTCACACTTATAAAGTATGTCCTTGAGGGACAACCAATTTATTGGATGGCGCTTGCTTCCATTCCCACCTCTATACTAGATAAACTCAGATCTCTCACCTACGGGTTCCTCTAGTCAGGCAACAAGGAATAACATAAAATACACCTATGCAAATGGGAATCGATAGAAAAACCAAAATCCAAAGGAGGATGGGGGATTAGGAACATAAACAAATTCAATCAAGCTCTGGATACAAGTTCTTTTTGGCACACCTTAACATCAAGCGACATTTGGAGTGCCATCATTAAGGATAAATATCTACCCTTCACCTCTATTGCTTCTTGGCTCCGAGCTGGACTCCCACCAATTAGAGATACTTCTCGGACTTGGAGAATCCTCACTAAGTCAACACAATGGATTAATAAAGGACTTTGCTGGAACCTGGGATACGACCACACTGTTATTGCTGGAAAAGACCGTATCGTCGGATTGGTTAATGCTTCTTTTCTATCCCACACACTAATCACTCATTTAAATTAAAAAAACATATATTTCCTCTTTCAAGCTTGCCACTCCAGCGAACCCGATACACAATCTTCTCTTTGGAAATCCAGTCAAGAGTTAGATCTCTCCTCGGCTTTGAAATTGGAATGGGACAGCTTCTGCAATGAGCTAAAATGCCTAGGCATCATGCTTAGTGACTCTAAGGACCGTTTGATGTGGGATGGAGGAGACAACACTGGTAACTTCTCTGTCAAAAATATTTACTCAGTGACTTCAAATACAGAGTGGCCCAACAACCTCACTGGTTGGTGCATTGATTTCTGGAAATGGATATTTCCACTAAAAATTAAAATTTTTACTTGGCTCACTCTGAAAAACAAAATCCCCACCTGGGATTATCTTCATAAAATTGGTTGGAACGGTCCAAACATATGTCATCTCTATTGTAGGGGCGAAGAGACAGCTGACCATATCTTCATACACAACCAATTCACTCGACTTGTTTGGGACAAAGTATCATAGGACAATAATTTAAAAACGAATTCGATTGGAAATTCCACATCATATTGCTTGGAACATTGGACTACCTCTGAAATTTTTTACAAAATTCTTCCTCCTTTGGTAAATTGGTTTATCTGACTGTCTAGAAACTCCAAAATTTTTGAAAACAAGAACCCATCTCCTAGTGTTGTAGCTTTTAAAGCCCTGGGACTGTTTCAAATCTGGAAAGACGTGTATCCGGACCCAAAAAAAAAGTAAGATTTTAGTCAAGCCTCCCCCCACACAAGATCTTCAGACCGGATGGTTTGATGGTGCATCACAACAAAATGGATCTATGAGTGGGGCAGGGGGGGCGATAATTATCAGGCCAAATTCTAATTATAGGTGGACACTCTGTTGTGACCCAGGCACTAACACAAGGGCATAACTTTTGGGTGCTTGGGCAACTCTTCTCTTGGCTTCTAGGCTCAACATAGATAGCCTACATTTGTTTAGGGACTCCATAGTTATCATTGACTGGCTGAACCTATAGGGAAATCTTCAAACCATCTCACTCTTGGCTTGGAAAGATAGAATCCGATCGCTCAAACGCCACTTCAAGAATCTATCTTTCTCTCACATCTCTCGAGAGTATAACAAGGAAGCAAACCTTTTATCAAAGATTTCCTTACATAGGAAAGTAGGTGTGCTCTACTTCAACCATTGGCTGGATGGTCATGAGGGCCCCACTCATACTATCCAAATTTTTTAAGGATGAAAGACACTCTTTGTCAACGATCTTCAACAACAACTTCAACCTCTTTTCTCATTTTCTTTTATAATTTTTCTCTTCTCTCCTTCTTAAGATCTGATGTATCTCTTCAATTCTCTGTCCCTTTTTAAAGTCTGATTGTTTGTCAGCATATTAGGCATGCCTTTTCTTCTGATGTGGGGTTGTTTTACTTGACAACGATCTCATAGCTAATGTACTTGATGTGTGAACACATTATATTTTTATAATATAATTGAAAAAAAAATTCTTCTGGAAAAAAAAAAGCCATGGTTTTATGAGATTATGAAGTATATTGATGAAGCCATGATTTTACGAGGTTATGAAGTAACCATTGTGAGATGCAATTATGAGTTATGGTGATGCATATTATGTGGCAATCACTTTAAATGACTTGTGAATTCTTTTACCTTATCAAATGAAATTGATTTCATTGGAAATTGTGGAGATCAATAAAAATATTTATTTTAATGATGGTCTTTTATTATTGTTTTTTTCTAATTTGTTTTTTGAAATATAATTTTTTGGTTGAAGCATACCACTTGTAGAGAAGAAATGCTTAGAGTTCTCATTTTTTTCTAATAAAATTGATAATAAACAAGAAATACTTTTTATAAACATGTATTGATGATTTAAAAAATAAATAAATAAATAAAAACAAAGTAATATAAACAAATAATAAAATGAATTAATAAGTATAAATGATAAGTAATAGACACAAATAATAAAATGAATTAATAAGTATAAATGATAAGTAATAGACACAAATAATAAAATGAATTAATAGTTACACATTTATATTAGTTTATGTATTCTCAAGTTATGTATGGCCATCATCTTGGCATAGCAAGGCACTTTCTTTATGAGGAACATGGACTCTTTTGTTAAGAGTCAACTAGTCAAGGCTGTGTTTGAGCTGGGCATGTTTTCTTGTAGAAGCTTAGGCATGTCCTCCAATGAAGTCGCATGCTTGAAGATGTATCAAAATTAATTAAAAGTTCACATGACCAATACTATTTTTAAACGCTAAATATAATGTCAGCGTTTAAGAACTTTAATTATAAGATTATTAAGATAAATGAAAGTTAGAAGAATTTAAATTATTAAATTCTTAATGTTTAAGAACATGTGTTTTTTCTTAAGAGGTTATAGGTTCAAATCCAGAGGGAGTAGGGTATGTATACTTTCATAGACTTTACCAGTCAAATTGCTGGGCGGAAGGGGTCCCTTGTCCCACAAACAAAGGGATCTTATACACCAATTTGATATGCTAGCTTGGCTATGACCTTAAAAATAGATTATTATTATTATTATTAAGCAAACATTTTAATTTTTAAAATCATATTTTTACTGTTACAATTCTACTCACGTGTGTTTTCCTTTACCATGATTGTATTCAAAAAAATTTATTACAATTTTTCTGAATTACTCCAAAATGTTATAAAAATATTAGTTTCTATTTACGTGTGTTTGCCGAACAGTGATTGTTAATTATTATATTGGTAAAAATTATAATTTATTATTATTATTCTAAATTAGTCCAATACAATGGAAAATATTTTGGTTAAAGTATCACGTCTGTTTTGGCCAAAGTTAACGAAATTGGAGGCAGAAAGTTCACGTGTGACGACTTTAGGTGGCAAACCGAGATTTTAGTTTTTTTTTAAAGTCCCGAAAATTCAACGATGAATAAAATTAAAAGCATTTCACTAGTTAAAGTCAAAGTATATGACAAACTCTCAAGCCGACAATAATAGATGCACCACACCGCCGGATTTTGATCGGATAAGGAGGGCAAAACCGCTGGAATAACCGGGCGATATGATGGCCCCGTATCCCACGTCAAAGCTTTCTTTGAGAGTACAAATATTGGGTGAGGAATAGATATCTAGTTACGCCGAAAGGCGTATATCTATTGGCAATGGGCACAATTAATCACCTTTTAATCTAAAATTCTAATCTAATGGCTAACAATTGAAGATGCTGGCATATTCTTAGTCGTCCTCCCAAATCAATGAAAATGATTTACTTCCTTGTATTTTTGAATGCATCCGTTACCTGTTTACTTTTTAACATTTACCTAATCATATTAAAAAATTACTGTAGCACTATATGATAGCCACTTTTAAATGATTAACCTTTAGGATTACCACCACGAATTTCATTTTCTGGTTTTCATTAACTGTCGGTGATTTTCTGGCTGTGTTTCATTTTCCAACTGTCCACTGTCCGCGCGTTTCATTTTATATGAATACATACAGGCCAAATGGAAGATGGCGCCCACTGTCCATGCGTTTCATTTTAAATACACTAATTAATCAGTGGTTATTGCTGCTTGTAAATATCAGTTCAGGGGCGCGTTTCAGTGCCGAATGGCGGCCACTGTATCAATGATGGCAGCCCGAATGGAGGATTGCAGCCACTCTCTGCGCGTTTCACTTTAAATACACTAATTAATCACTGGTTGTTGCTTCTTGTAAATATCAGGTATCATTTAGGTTTTTTTTATAATTAAATTGAAGATTTTTATTGAATGAGGAATTTTCTAACAGTAGATACCTTTCGGCGTTTTCCAGCCGTGAGTTAAAGGGACTCACGGCTGTGCTAGTATACATAGCGTCAAAATCACCAGGACATAAATCTGATCGCTGGCCTTCTAGAGGCTTAATACAAATATTTTTAAAGTATTATAATTAATTAATTAACAATAGTTTAATGAAACATATATATATTAATAAAGTATTGATGATGATGATGATGATTAACATCCACTAAGATCGAATTGGTCTATCTGACCTTAATACGGTAAGTGATTATTTGGGATTCTTTAGAATTTTGTTTCTGTGCTCGAAAAACATTAAGAGAATCTTTCCAAGATCACCAAACTTTTGTTGAGTTAAGAGGTTAGGAAGGTTGATATTGTGACAAATATTTTTAAAATGAGATCTAATATGGGAATAGGCTAGACAATCTAAGAGAAAATGTTTTTCATCTTCAACCTTCTTAGTGTCCCATGACGTTTTAGGAATTGACCAACGCCCAATTTCACTATGGAGCTCGTGATAATTTGTTATTATCTTAGCCATGCTTTTTTTTTTTCTTTACACTTAGCAAAACAAAAAGATAATTTTGATCTTCTAGATTATGGTTGATTACATCCTTATAATACCTTAATTTTTTTTTCGTCTAACTCTTTATAACACCACATTTTCTCCTTAAATTTTGATTTGACGATTTTTTTAATAGTATCTTTATTCTGCAAAATGGTGTCTTCCATGATTCTCCAATAGTTTAGCCAAGACCAGGCATCTTTATGCCATCCTTGCTTGAGTCGATGGTGGTTATGACTTGAATTTGAAACAATTTTAGGGAGCCTCTTATCTTCCATGTTGTTTAACTTGTTCTTATACATTAGGTATCTAGTCATAGCCATGCTCTCAATGGGGGAGAGACTTGTTTCTAAGAGGAGGATGATATAGGGCGTATTTCCTTTAATTTTGAGATTATAGGTTATAAAATTCTTTTGTATTTTCTCTATCTTTCTCTGGGATTCACGAGAGGTACTACAACCCCAGACTTTACATCTATAAAGAATAACATGTTTAACAAGAGTCTCAAAGAGGAGTTTCTTTTTATCCCAACTACAAAGATCGATTGATTTACAATTGTTTTCAAGCCCATAATAAGATTTCCATCCCCCAATAAGGAGGCAATTTTATCTCTTCCAACCTATTCCAAAGGTTTTTCCTAGGAACCATGTCAAATTCTTTTCTAAAGTCAACAAAGAAACAAAAAATATTGGTTTTAGTATTGCGGAATTCCTCTGCAATGATCCTAAAGGTTACAAGATGGTCCACATTTGAATGATATCTCCTAAACCCGGCTTGACCTTTAACTCTTTTACCGTGACTTTCTAGCCAAATGCTAATCTTCTTTTCCAAAATAATTTCATAAATCTTGGATAAAATTGGGCTAATCATAATGGTCCTATAATTAGAGGGAATGCCCCTATCCCCATTTTTAAAAATAGGAACAATGAGGCTTTGCATCCAGGGTTTAGGGAATCCTTACTTGACTGCTAAATTGAAGAGCTTGTGTATGTGAGGGATAAGGATAGGCCCTTCGATTTTAAAAATTTCAGCTTGGTAGCCTTCAATGTTTTCGCTTTCCCATTTGCAAGCCGCTTAACCCCGACCTCTATGCCATCTAAAGAAAAAAAATATTTCTTTGTAGAGACAATAGGAATGGTGTCCATGGAATTAGGGAACTCGTAAAGACTTTTAAGGTAGGAATTCCAGTCCCTTAAGGGAATCCTATTATTTTCTTTAGTATTGTGGTTTAGAATTTGGTTTCGAACTTCTTAGGATCCATCTTATATAGTTGTGAAAGTTTATCTTTCCTTTTATTTTTATTTTTTTTGTAAGTTAGTTGATGTATTAGATCCTGGAAAAAAGTTACATATGATGAAAATGTTCTAGCGATCGTGGCAGCAGTGCCCGATTGGGAAACCACCGCTATCCTTAGTACCAGAAAAATGATGTTTTTGGATCATATTTGGCAGCGGTGCCCTTTTCAGGAAACCACCACTTTCGATTGTTCAAAAAATGGGGTGAGCCATGTCCATGCCACACAGGGAAAATACCATTGTCTAGAAATATATAAGATAAAAGTAAAATTTGACCAGCCTTCCCTGACTGCCTGTGAGCAAAGTTTTGCGAAAACATGTAAACATGAAGAAATTTAAAGACCTGGACCAAGTCTAGGCCCGGTGTAGACAAGTCGCTCCTATGACTTGTCCTTGTTGTGGTCCGTTATTGCCTACTAAAGATCTTGGAGAAAGGCCATCAACTTGTCAACCCTGATCCATCGGTCTGCGTCTCTGTTGTGCACTTCGAGCATGATTGTTTTGAGCTCTCTCAGGTCTTGTTTGAAGTCGCTCATGTTCCTTTAAAGAATGCTCATGGTGTCCATGTCCTGTGCTTGGTCCTGATGGCCACCATTTGGAGAGGTAGGGGAATCTAAGGAGGTGGAGGGGGAGGGGTAAAGGCCGGTGGGAGGAGGG
>ML803203.1:227911-293493 GCA_009831015.1 Picea engelmannii | reverse complement strand
CTTTCCACTTCTATTAACAAGTTCTCTTTTGAGGTGTCCTATAAAAATAATAATAGAACGACCAACCCTTGGTATGATAAAGAATGTAAAATTGCTAGGAAAGCCATTAGGGATGCTTCTAATTATTCCTTAAAACTCGATAAAATCAATACATACAAATCCATAATTAAAAGGAAAACAAGATCTATTATATCAATAAAAGGAAAGAGCAACTTTCACAACTATACAAGTTGGATCCTAATAAGTTTTGGAGCCAAATTCTAAAACACAATACTAAAGAAAATAATAGGATTCCCTTAAGGGACTGGAATTACTACCTTAAAAGTCTTTACGAGTTTCCTAATGCCATGGACTCCATCCCTATTGTCCCTACAAAGGAATAATTTTTTTCTTTAGATGACATAGAGTTCAAGGTTAAGCGGCTTGCAAATGGGAAAGCTAGGGACATTGAAGGCTACCAAGCTGAAATTTTTAAAATCAGAGGGTCAATCCTTATCCCTCACATACACAAGCTCTTCAATTTAGCAGTAAAGCAGGGCTTCCCTAAACCCTGTACGCAAAGCCTCATTGTACATATTTTTAAAAATAGGGATAGAAACATTCCCTCTAATTATAGGACCATTATGATTAGCCCGATTTTAGCCAAGCTTTATGGAATTATTTTGGAAAAGAAGATTAGACTTTGGCTAGAAATTCATGGTAAAAGAGCTAAAGGCCAGGCCAGGTTTAGGAGATATCATTCAAATGTGGACCATCTTGTTACCTTTAGTATCATTGCAGAGGAGTTCTGCAATACTAAAATCAATCTTTTTTGTTGTTTTGTTGACTTTAGAAAATATTTTGACATGGTTCCTAGGAAAAACCTTTGGAATAGGTTGGAAGAGATTAAAGTGCCTCTCGAGTTGAGGGATGCTTCAATAAGGATGTATGAGAAAGTTATTTCTAAGTTTTAAAACACTGAGGGATGGTCAAAAGAGATTAACTGCAATATCAGAGTCAAACAAGGTTGTCCCTTGTCCCCTACCCTTTTTGGCATATACATTGACAAGTTGGAATAATGATTGGAAAAAGCAGGTTGTGTCAGCCCTACTCTCATTGGTATAGTCATCAATATTCTTCTTTATGCCGATGATATCGTTCTTATGGAAAGGAGTCCCCATGATCTTGAAAACCAACTAAGAATCCTCAAGGATTTTTTCTCCAATATGGGTATGACTGTTAATATTGATAAGACTAAGGTCATGATTATTAAATCCAATAAGATCCCTTATGATACCTTTGTATATGACAACAAAAACCTGGATAAAGTGACTTCATACAAATATCTTGGAAATGATATTCACCACAAGCTCAATTGGAATTATAGCATTGAGAAAAACATTATTGGGGGATGAAAATATTATTATGGGCTTGAAAAAAAATTGTAAATCAACTGATATTTGGAGTTGGGATAAGAAGAAACTCCTCTTTGAGACTCTTGTTACACCTTTTATTCTTTATGGATATGAATTCTGGGGTTGTAGCTCTCGTGAATGCTGGAGAAAGATAGATAAAATACAAAAAAAAAATTATAACCTATAATCTCAAAATTAAAGGAAATATGTTATATTCCATCCTCCTCTTAGAAACAAGCCTCTCCCCCATTGAGATCATGGCTATAAATAGATAGCTAATGTATAAGAACAAGTTAAACAACATGGAACACAAGAGGCTACCTAAAATTGCTTCAAAATCAAGTCATAACCACCATCGACTCAAGCGAGGATGGCATAAAGACGTTTTGTCTTGGATAAACTATTGGGGAATCATGAAAGAAACCATTTTTCAGAATAAAGATACTATTAAAAGAAACGTCAAATCAAAATTTAAGGAGAAAATGTGGTGTGATAAAGAGTTAGAGGAAAAAATAAAATTAAGGTATTATAAAGATGTAATCAACCCTAATCTAGAAGATCAAAATTATCTATCTATTTTGCCAAGTGTAAAGAAAAAAATAAACATTTCTAAGATAAGAACAAATTCTCACGAGCTCCATAGTGAAACTAGGCATTGGTCAATTCCTAAAACACCATGGGACGAAAGAGTGTGTCACCTTTGTGACACTAAGAATGTTGAAGATGAAAAGCACTTTATCTTAGATTGTCCAGCCTATACCCATATTAGATCTCATTTTCAAAATATTTATCACACTACCAACCTTCCTAACCTCTTAACTCAACAAAAGTATGGTGATCTTGGAAAGATTCTCATAATGCTTTTCGAGCACAGAAACAAAATTCTAAAGAATCACAAGTAATCACTTACCCTCTTAAGGTTTGATAGACCAATTTGGTCTTAGTGGACATTAATCATCATCATCATCATCATCATAATATGAATAAACTAATGAATGATAAATATATTATTAATTAATGTATTAATAAAACATCTATACAGTAATAAAGCATTAATGTATCCACAAGTACAATATACTTTAAAGAACTGCTAGGGTTTGGAGCAACTGCAAGCTAGGGTTTGGCAGTCACGGCCATAGCAGATGACAACATGAGAACCAAAGGGGGGGGTAAGGGGACCCCCTCATACAAGAAAGTAGTGGTGGATAGGGGGAAAGGGCCAAGAGGCATAGGTTTCAAGGCACCAATGATAGGCACCTCGGGATCAGATCCAGAAAAAGGTTAGGAAAGGAACCAGGGAAAAAGTGAGTGGATGGGGGAAGAAGTCAGAGAAACCCAAAGTGAGGCGCAAGACATAGTGAAGCCAAACGGGATAGAAGGGTGCAACTTGTGTAAACCCAAAACAACAATTATAACCAAGGTGATACTGGAGGATCCACAAACGCAACTCTACAGGGACCATATGAAGACACATGCGCTAATCTGCAAGTTTATGGGCTTGTGGCCTATAGAAAGAACACTGCACAACTGGATTAAATATCATTGGAAGCCAAGCGGAGAAGTGGATCTCCACCTGGGCTCGAAAGGTTTCTTTACAATAGTATTCATGAACCTGGAAGATAGGGATAGAGTATTTAAGGGGGGGGCATACTTCCATGCCTCAGTAGGACTGTACATGCGGCCATGGAAGGAAAAATTCTCCCCAGAAAAAGAGACCTTCAAAAAGGTGTCGATCTGGCTGAGATTTTATTCCTTACCATTAGACTACTGGTTTCCCTCTACTTTCGAAGAAATAGGAAACAAACTGGGGAAATATGTGAAGACCTCAGAAGCCACCCTAAAAGGAAGATATACATCCTACGCAAGAATCTGCATAGATATGGATGTCTCAGGAGCACTCCCAGAAGCCATAAGTCTGGAATTCAGGGATGAGGAATGGATCCAAAACATAGATTATGAACAAATCCCCTTCAGATGCACAAGATGTCATGAACATGGAAACCTGATCAAAGAATTCCCTCTTAATAAAAAACAAGAAGCAGAAAGCCCCAAATCACAACAGGATGAGGATGGGTTTATAAAACTGAACCCCAGAAGTAGAGAAAAAACAAAGAAGAGTAAAACCCTAATAGGAAGTAACCCAGAGACCCAGAATAGAACAAAAGGAAGGGACAAAAACAATAAAGGGGAAGAAGGTGAAAAGGAATCAACAAAAGCTCAAGAATCTAGAGAACAAGCAACAAACGAGCCCACCGATTGACCACGTAACAAGAAGGAATAGGGGAGTAGCGCAACCCCGATGGATGGAGAAACCAGAGATGAAAACACTCCCATGAAAGAAGCAGAGGGATATGCGGAAATGACCCCAAGCGAAGTAGGTACAAAAGATCTTGATCTCTGAGACCTTGTGGAAAGGGAAGGGATAGATCTCCCAAACATACTAGATCAGTGGAAAAGAAAGGGAGTAGACAATGTACCAATAGAGAAACTAAACCGCATTTAGTACCTGTTTCTCCTAAGGGAGGAAGACAAAACTAGAGGACTAAAACACACACACAGGGAGATAGGACACCTAGGAGTCAAATTTGGTGACGGACAACCACAACTCTCACCTAAGCAGATGAGGAGGAAAAAAGGTAGGAAATCAAACAACGTAGCGCTACAAGAGCTTGGAACACTACTGATAAACTTGGGTAAGATCAAGAAAATCTTCCCCAACTCCCCCCCACATATTTAAATGAAGGTTATAACTTGGAATATATGAGGCCTAAACAACCCAAGAAAGGAGAGAATCCTTAAAAATAGACTAAAGGAACAATTGGATCTCTGTTTCATTCAAGAGACAAAATGTATTAGAAACATAATGGAGACAATTAGTAAACAACAATGGCACAAGTACAATATGGTGGCTATCGGAGGCCACCAAATGGAAGGAGGTATTCTCACCTTGTGGAACCCACAAGCATTGAGCTTAATAGTAGCCGAAGCGACCAAGAACACACTTACGATCCACGTGCAAATCATTGGAAACACATAGGTGATTCTATGCACTAATGTGTATGGACCCGAGGTGTCATAGGAAAAGAGAAGAATGATACGAGACCTAGAAGACGTTAAAATCTGATCCAACAACCTCTAATGGATCCTAGCAGGGGATTTCAGCATCATCACGTCACTTGCGGAGAAAAAAGGAGGTACAAGAAGACTGGATAGGGATGCAGAAGAGTTCTCAAAGTTCATAGACATAGCAGAGATGGTAGACCTCAAAAATAATAATGGCCAATTCACTTGGAACAATAAATAGATGAACCAGTATCAGGTAGCAACAAGACTCGACAGATTCCTAGTATCAGAGTCAATCATTGTGTAGGGACTAACCTTAGATTGCAACATCCTTCCCTGGGGGGGATCTGATCACTGGCCAGTCCAACTGGAAGCAGGCTTCCAAACCACACAGAAGAATAGACCCTTCAAATTTAAAAAATTTTGGATCGAACACCCGACTTTCAAGGAAAGAATCAAACAGTGGTGGTAGGAGGAGAAACGAGAGTAAGGGACAAGGATGTTCAAACTTTATAGGAAACTAAAGTACATTAAATATAAGCTCAAGGAGTGGAATATGGACACATTTGGAAATATAAACCAAGAGAAACACAACATAGAAGACAAAATGAGAAAACTCCAGGAGACCTGCATAACAGAGGGCTACACGAAGGATTGAAAAAAGGAAGAGATCCATATGACCCAGGAATGGGAAGCGAGATGCTGCAGGAGGAAACACTTTGGCGACAAAATTCCCGTATCATATGGCTAAGGAAAGGAGAGAGAAACACCAAGTTTTTTCATAGAACAACCATGGCCATAAGATCCCACAACAAAATACTGAAGATTAAGGACCAGGATGGAATCAAGTGAGAGTCACATAAGGAGATCGAAACTACTCTTGTAAACCACTACCACAGGATAGCCCAGGAACCCAACCAAGACAGATCGGAGGCCATCCAAAGGATAACCCATCATATCCCCCACCTGGTCACTGAGGAACAAAATAAAAACCTAAAAAAACCCATTGCTAAGGAGGAAATTGACCAGGTGCTCCAGGAAATGCCCAATGGGAAATCCCCAGGTCTAGGTGGCTTCACAGTGGAGTTTTTCAAAGCCTGCTGGGAAATTGTCAAACACGATGTTTATAGGGTAGTGGAAGACTCTAGGAGATCAACCTCCATTCTAAAAGTGCTAAATGCTACAATGATTACCCCAATCCCCAAAGAAAATGAAGCCAAAACCCCTGACCGTTACAGACCTATAGCACAATGCAATGTTTTTTTATAAGATAATCTCCAAAGTTATAGAAAATATATTGAAACCCCTCCTACCCACAATGATCTCACAAGAATAGGCAGGCTTCGTGGAAGGAAGACAAATATTGGAAAATATCATCCATGCCCACGAGCTTATCCACGCCCTAAAGCTTCATAAGAGAGGGGGAATGATAATACAACTGGATCTAGAACAAGCCTATGAAAAAATTAGCTAGCAATATATGGTCAAGACTTTGGAAGCCTTTGGCTTCACCCAATAATGGATTAGCTGGAGAGTCAGCCTCGGGTCCACAAAAAGATACTCTCTCCTAATAAATGCATCCCCAGCCAAACCTGTCTGGACCACGAGAGGCATCAGACAAGGAGACCCGTTGTCCCCCTTCCTGTTCATTCTGATGATAGAAGGTCTCAATCGAAGCATAAAAAGTGCAACAACATCAGGTGAAATAACATGCATCAAACTTTTCGAAAATTGCTTTACTTCCACACACCAACAGTTCATGGATGACACTATACTTCATGGCATACCGATGGTCAAGGAAGCAAAATCCTACAAACGAATTCTAGAAGAGTTTGGGGAAGCCTCGAGTGCAGAGATCAACCACTCCAAATCTATGGTCTTCATCTTCAATACCAACCCCTCAATCCAAAGAAATTTTGTCAATATCTTGGGCTTTGAACGCAAAGCACTCCCAACCAAATACTTGGGCATTCCCCTGACAGAGAAAGCTTACAAAATATCAACTTGGGAAGGAATAATCAACAAGTTACAGGAGCGGGTAAAAAACTGGATGTACAGATCCCTCAACCTAGAAGGAAGAGTTATTCTAACCAAGTCTGTTATGCAAGCAATTCCAACCTTTATGATGTTTGTTTTCCCAACCCCCAAGGGGATACTACAAAAAATAAGAACCAACCAAAGGGACTTCCTGTGGAGAGGAGTGAAAACAAAGAAAAAATGGGCCCTGGTGGCTTGGGAGAAGGTTTGTAAACAAAAAAGCAAAGGAGGTCTAGGGCTACAAGACTCACAAGTGACCAATGATGCCTACAGGGTGAAACTTTGGTGGTGTTGGGACAAAGAAACTACTACAGCATGGGTAAACCTATGGAAGGAAAAGTATTCCCCAGACATAAGTGACCAGGACAAAATTCTCTTCATATGCACTAGGGAGGGTTCAACGATCTGGAACCTAGCTTGGCGCAACAAAGCCTGGATCCAGACACACAGCTTTTGGGAAGTAAGGAATGGAAGAACAACTAGATTTTGGGAGGATGCTTGGCAATAGGAACCTAGAATCGAGAAACCAGACAGGGAGGAACTCCAAGAGGAGATGATAGCGCAAGGTAAAACTAGATTCTACCATTAATGGAAATAAGAAATAGATCAAAATAAATGGAGAATCTGGGACACTCTCACTCCATAAAATAGAGACCAAACCTCAACAATAGTAAAAGAGGTGGAGGAGAAATTGGGGAGACAAAAAATTGCAGTCACAAAAGGAAATGACCAATTGAGATGGGGAAAAAAAGATGACAGGGAATTCAACCTAAAAGAGGTCGGACATTATATCATGGACAAGGACCAAGAAGACCCAACGCAACAATGGGATAAGCTTTGGAACAACCCCCACTGGTCAAAAATAATTTTTTTCCAATGGTTAATACTCCACAACCGAATTCTAACTTGGGAAAACCTAAGGAAAAGGGGATTCATAGGCCCATCCAGATGTCACCTCTGTCAAGCTAAGGAAGAAACTACGAACCATATCCTCGAAAAATGCATATACACAACATATATATGGGACTGGGTGGCAGGCATCTTCTGACAGTCCAATAGGATCCAAGGTAACATCTCCACAACTATCAATATTTGGAAAGAGAACTACAGTGAAAACGAAGAGGTGAATCTCTATTGGACCCTCATTCTGGGAATGATCATATGAGCAATATGGAAAGAAAGGAATTGGCGCATCTTCAGGAATGAAAGATGGTCGAAAGGGAAGATCAAGGAAACAATAATCTCCATGAAAAGAGAAATGGTGTAGAGCCGCAACTGCCAGACAGGAAGAGCGCAACTCACAGACTAGGACTCCCAAATCCTAGAAGCTTTCCACCTGAAAGACGAATGCAACCCCAGTCAAGGAAGATGGATTCCACAACTCCAAGTAAGTGAGTGCAACTAGAAACCACCACCAGCAGGATCCCTCAAGCTGAATTTTGATGGGGTGTCAAAAGCTAACCCAGGATGGACAAGAATGGGAGGAGTAATCAGGGACAATGAGGGAAACATAATCCAGTTGTACGCTAGGAATATGTGAAACTCAACCAACAACGCCGTGGAATTCAGATCCCTAGAGACCGAAATTGAGATTCTAATCCATGAAAGGATGACAAATGCCATAGTAGAAGGAGATTCCAGGCTAGTTATCAACACAGTAAAGAGACTCCAAAATGGCACTAGATTGGGAAAAATTCAGAGGCACTGGCGCTTGGCGCATTCCTTGCAAAAAATTCAGGATCACTTGCAGACGGGGATCACAGTGGAGTTTTGTTGGGTACGTAGGTCAACAAATGGTCCGGCGGACAGAATCTCAAATGAGGGGGTCAACAAGGAAGGACCAGAACTTGACACCATTTGGAGTAACATCCCGAATGTTCAGTTCATAATAGACTGCATCCAACTAGAGGAAAAAGACTGTGACGACAACCAAAGTATGAATGACCACATCGAGGATGGAGGTCTAGGGATAAATGAAGGGAACATAGGAACCCGGCAGAATCCGATAGCCCATCACTCAAACACGAGTTACAATGCAGACCCAGGTCACACAACAGAAGGAGGTACGACACCACAGTCCTTTCAATAAGAAGAAGTACAGGGGTTGTGCATGGGAAAGCATAAAAGATAATCAGTAGGCGACAAATGACGAAGAAAAAAAGGAGTTTCCATGGCCAAGTATGGGTACCCCTCACCCAAGTATAGATATGGGGAGTGGTATTGAAGTTCATACAACTTGCAGAGAAAAGGATTGGTGCAGGGATTACAACAGGGCTCCCAAAAGCACACATACTGAGACAGTGAAAAAGGACCTAGAGGTACACCTCTACGGGTGACCCATGATTTCCAGGACGATCTCGTAGTCGGGGAATTCCCATAAGATAAGAAACACTAGGAATAACCACATACAAGAAAGAAGCAATTACAGAAGCCATCTTAATTACAAGGAAGGGGAGAATAGGAACAGGAGAAGAACCCAAGGAAAAATCCACCACAAACAAGACGAGATGGTACGAATGAAGAAAACCCATAGTAAGAGAGGCCCCCAGGGGAAAGAACCTCCAACAAGCTCCCAGAGGATTACAAGGATGGAGAAAGCGGCCAGAGAAGCCAAGGGTACCTTTCTTACGCAGGTCGATCCAAAGGGAAAAGTGATCATCACCAGGTGGGAGAAAGAAATCAACACCACACGCAAGGGAAAAGCCTGGAAGGAACTGATTCAGGAAGAAGATGGGATAAGGTACCCAGGGGCCACACATCCCAAAACAAACCTCTACCACAGAACGATTGAATATGCCTAGCGAACAAAGATGTTGATAGGCAAGCTAAGCTCTAGCCGTGAAGATACCAACAAGAGGGCTAATAGGGACCACAAAAATTTGCTCACAGAAATCCTGAGTCGCCTCAACAACCTGGAGGCCAGTGAAAAATGACTAGCTGAGGACTAGAGGAACTAGAAGGAGAAAATGGAATGAATGGCAGGCCAATTCCACCTTTTCCTACGCTATGTCCACCACATGGACATCACACCAGCAGACCGGAGTAGAACACCAACTCATATCAGAAAGACGTGCATGGTGGTCCAGAGGAAAGAGAACGAGGAAAGAAAGGATGGAGACAAAAGACATCCCATCATCCTGAATTAGCACTGGTTAAACCACTGGTCAAGTTGTGTTCAGTGTAGGCACAACCCCTTTTATGATTATGTCTTTTATGTATATGCTCTTGTTTAGTTTTTCAAACTGATTTTTGGGAGACTGGGTCGGTTTCCCATGTTGGCGGCCCAGCCTTACCCCTTTCTATCTTAGACAACGCAACTCCAGAACCCCTGATTTGGTTTCCTTTTTGGCAGATCAAGGGATTCCCCCTATTTTTGTATCATAACCTCTTTCACTAATACATGAACTCACACTCACTTACAAAAAAAAAGAAGCAAAAAAGTATTAGTAGTGGATCAACAAAGTAAAAATACATTAATAATAGATTTTTAGATAAGTACGGTAAAATATTAATACAATCAAACATTATTCATATATTAATAAATATCAATACATTAATAAAGTAAATATATATTAATAATATTTTAATACATTGCATACTAATATTAATTAAATAATACTTTAATTGTATATTAATTAATGCATTAATACATAAATACATTAATGTGTTAAAGCATGAATGTATTAAATAATTAAAACATTAATGTAATGTATAAATAATGTATTTTATATATTATTGTATAATGTAATATATTATTGATATATATTGATTAATACAAACATTAGTAAAAAAATACATTGTTAAAGTATTAATACATTACTAACACATTATGAAAGTATTAATACACTAATAATGTATTATGTTAAAGACATCAGGACGAAGGGTTGTTGTTTCTTACATTATGACATTCCAATACATTTGTCATAGTCACAAAATGGGTTATGTTCACAATGTTGCAATGGGAGGAAATATTTGTGTCATTGCAATATTGGGCAAAGTTTGTTACTTTGCACCATTAAAATTATGAACAACACATTTCGACAATGTGTTTTGTTTGTCACATTCTGACGTTTTGAAATGTTTGTGACATTGTGACGTGAGAACATGTGTGTACATGATAGATTGGGACCTGGGGACAATGTGCGTAGTATTGTGACATTTACAAAGTTTGTGGAAATGTGACAAACGAAAGATTTTTGTAACATAACAAGGTCTAAGCATGAACGTCACATTGTGATGTGATAATATGTGCGTAAATGACACCATGGTGCTATGTTTCATCACATAGCAACATCATCTCTATGTGTGTAAGATTCAGATGTTACAAAGTTCATTGAAATGTGACAAATGCAAGAGTTTTGTACCATAACAAGGTTTTTGCATGAACGTCATGCAAAAAAACATTAATTGAAATGTGACAAAGGAAAGAGTTATGTAACATAAAAAAGTATGAGTGTGAACATCATGCAACAATACATTAATTGAAACATAAGAAGGTTTTTTCATTAATGTCACGCAATAATACAAAGCAACTTAATCTCTATGTGTGTAAGATTGAGACATTATGAAGTTCGTTGCAATGTGACAAATGGAAGAGTTTTGCAATATAACCAAATTTTTGCATGGTTGTCACATTGCAATGTGCATGGAATGAAATACCAGATTTAGTGACATTGCAACATTACATGAAGGGTTGTATAAATTTAAGCTTTTCCTTGAGGGTTATATAAATTTATGTCTTTCATTATGGGTTATATAAATTAATATATATAATTTAATAAAGACGTTAATTTGATAAAGTATTAAATGATGAAAAACAATAGTATGATTTATAAATAAAAGTACTAAAAAATTAATATATAATGTAATGCATGAATATTAATAAATTAGTAAGAATACATTTATACATTTTAAAATATAACCCTCAATGTATAATTTTTTTGTTTATACATTTTATAATACAACCCTCAATGTATTACTAAAACATTGATACATTAACAAAGTATTAAAGTAACTTGGATGGGGTGACACGAGGTAAGAGAGGGAGGACACCTGGCCAGGATAGTTGGCAAGGAGATTTAATGTCTCAGGTCGCCACCCCCGAGTTATAACTCACCATGCAGCAAACATTGAAGGCATTTAACTCAGTGCACCTGGGCAAGCACTTCGAAGAGCGCTCCATCCAGACCACAGGTACCAAGATCTTGAACCAATCCTATCAGCCTTCAATGGCGATGGGAAAGGTTTCAATGGCCCTCAGAGGCGTTAAATTTTTCCATGGTGCGTTCTTTCTCCTGTTTGTTGTAAGATACCACTCCACCACTACGTCTCTCGGCCCCCCCGACTTCTCCACTCACACTCTGAGTGCCTTACGAGACCACCCATACCACCATTGCCCCCCCATTACCCCTGTGCTTCTTCCCACCATGCCCTGGGACAGAGGCAAGCTCAGGCGATCCACAAAAAAAAAATTGCCTATACCCGTGATAATCAAATCACTACATCCCAGAGAGCTCTCATTGCCCATTTCGGCTGCCCTTGCAAACACACCAATTTCTCTCAGTCCATTTTGCGTACCCCAAAATTGGAGGATCCATCTCTCTAGACCCAAACCTCCTTGCACATACCAAAGGAGGAGACCCCGTCCCCCACTATGCATTCACCACCACTGCCACTTCATCCCCCGACCTTCTCTTTGAGGGCAGAGATACCTCAAGGCCACAACTTGGATAAAGGGGAGACACAACCTCCACTTCAGCATGCAGGGCAACCTTCTGCTGCGCAACCATGCCCAAGCCTGGGGAACAAGACAGGGGCGCCCTCAACGACTTGCCTCCCAAGTACCTCTGTCCCCAATTTCCAGCCTCATTGTTGGGAAGGTGGTTGCATTGTTGAGGAGGAAATCTGTCCCAACTAGCAAGTTTTAGATGAAGGGGAGAACATCCGCTATCTGGAAGAGGAGCACCTTGAATTCCTTTTTGATATCAGGTAGCGACAGGATGAGCAAGCGCACGGGCAAAGGATCATCAATCAACGATTGGACCTTCTATTTGAAGCCTTCTCAGACGCTCCAAAGTTAGAAAGATGCCCCACCTGCAAGAAGAAGTTTGTCCCGACCCTCACTTCTAATGGACACCTAGGTTCCCCCATGGCTTGACGCGGCCTACCCCAGACATTGTTTTTTTTTCAATTATAGTTTTAAATCTTTCCTATAGTTGTATAGCAATGGGGGCTCTGTTTCAAGCCAACCTTAGGTTAGCGATATGGAAAGACGTTCCAGTAGATACTTTTAGTATTTTTGTACAATTTTGTAATCAACTTCATAGCCATGATAGATCTATCATCGCTTGGAGCCACTTGTTCCGTTTTCCCTTCTGTGTTGGGACAGGTCGCTGCCAAACGATTCACAACTGTACACTCATGATATAATATAAGGTTCTACTCTTTTTATTTACAAAAAAAAAACAAAGTATTAAAGTATCCCAAAGTACAATAATACTTTAAAGTAATAAAGTATTAGTAGTACATCAATAAAGTATAAAGAAATTAATAATGCATTTTTAAATAAGTACATTAAAATATTAATACAAAAATACATTAATAATGTTTTAGTACATTGAGGTATTAAATAAGTACATTAGTAAAAATACATTAATAATGATTTAGTACATTGAGGTATTAAAATATTAATGTATTAATACATTGAGGGTTATATAAATTTATGTTTTTCCTTAAGGGTTATATTGTGTAATGAAGAAGTATGTTCTTGGGTAAAGAGAATTGTTATAGAAGAATCTCATAATTTCAGAGGAAAAAAAAGAAGCGGATGACTTAAAAAAAAAATTCCATCTTAACATATCAAAGAAAGGTTATTGTAGAATTGAATGCTAGTGTTATTGCATAAAGAGAGGTTTGAATAGTTATATTTCAAGAGGTTAAATATAAAACCATGTGATATAGTGGTTATTTAGAAGAAAAAAATCGATTGCCATTAACTAAATATTATTTGAGAGCTTTGAAGAGAAAAAAATATTTGTTTGAAGTTGGTCTTGCAGTGTATGTTAAAAGGTATGTTAGATGGCCAAATATGGACAATAACAATATTATGAGATTGACATCAATATTTTATACCTACGAGATGTTCACATAAAATAAAACATTACAAATCCATGAGATTATGTTTAACATTGATTAGTTTAGAGGTAAACTTTTATATTTTTCCATATTGAGATAATTATATAATGTAAAAAGATGAATAACATGAATGGAAATAATCTATTATTGTTGACATGTGTAAATTAAAAAGGAATTTGATATCAATTATATTATGGAAATTAAAAAGTAATAAATTGATTAAGTTGTTTTCAATGACATATATGAACATTTCAAGGCTAATAAAGGTTATATTTGGTGTAGACATTTGAATAAATATATGACATTTCAACATATGAACAATAATTATTGAATATATAGACTTTCGAACAATCTGATAAAATCTGTTTTCGATATCATTAAAAGGAAAGTAATTTTAATTAAAAAATATGAAAGTTTTATGTACATAAAATATAGTATCCAAAATCCAGCAGTTTTAAAAATATCTTAAAAGGTGAACATAACATAGCTTATTCCAAAATACAACCAGAGGTATGACAGATACAACACCAATTAACATCAACAGTAACTTGATCGCCCCTTTGCCTTTGCATTTATTCTCTTCGTATCTTTCTGTCAGCTTCCCTGTTAGAAATATGTCGAAATTCACGAACCATTTCCTTCAATTTAGCTGAACATTGCAAAGTGTCATCAAAAATGTGTGTAGAAATTCTAGTTCTCCTACTGATTATATATTGAATGCCAATAAGAAACTATTCTTGAAATGTGATATCATGTAGTGTGTTATCACATGAAGTTGTCAAGGGTCGTAGGTGGGTGTCAAAAATGCTCGAGTCTATAATTCCTTGCCCTGTCTCTCCCCTTTTCATAGGCCAGGTCTTGAATTTTTTCCCCCTTCACCTTGTAAATCATTCTCTATTTTCCCTTGTTTGTTTATGCGCCCTAGTTTTCCTTAAATATCTTACCCGAGTGGAATCTCGGCCCCAATCCCCTCTATTTTTCTCAAAGGATGAACACTCGTCTCCTTTTCCAGTCATTGGTCTCCCTGTTTTCCTAGCCCAAAGCCATTCGCCCAAATCCTTGTTCATGCAGGCCGCATCCACGGACGCAAAGAGAAACATTCAAAACAACCCATTTCGGGCTTAAAAGCAGCAGGTGGTTTTAATTTTTCAGTGGTGGAGATTCCAGGAACAGTCCAGATCAGTGGCCCACGATCATCTAGAATTCCAAAGTTGTGCAAAGTATAGCGCCGAAGTCCCAAAGTAGATCTCGTCCATTTGAATCGATACTGCCACGCGCCATCATATCTATCACTCAGAGAGTTTTACTTCGGGAGTTTTGAAATGAGAAATGTGCCAAGTTCCCGAAGAGATGAAGCCCGTATTCCTAAAATAAAATTCAAACCATCCAAGCCAAGGGGACATGTGGAGGTAGATCCCTCACTTCGGAGGATTTGCTAGGAGGAAAATGAAGTTTGAGTTTTGTTTTTTTCAGAGTCCAGAGACCCAAAGAGATTCTAGCCATCGATCTCAGGGGGCCACACGTCATCATATATTTAGCTCAAGGTAAAAGCGGCAGAAGGCAGAGGAGGTTTGAAGTTTGAAAAGTATGAAGCTTGAATCACGAAGCAGGTCTGAGTCATTGATTTGAAAAGGGAATATCTGATCCATTGATTTGGAGGGGTAGATTTGAGTCGTTGATCGTGAAGTCTCATCTAAGATCATGATATCGACGACCACATTCCATTGCGGGAAAAAAACATGATCGAGAGATAATTTTCTTGAGTGGTCCCGCAATTAAAACCATGGTAAGTCAAAAGTGATACGTGGCGAAGGGAGATGGATTGCAGGCCCAAAAGTGGTCTAAATCTAAACCACCTTTGAGCGGTATCGCAATCACATGCTCATATAACATCCTATCCAAGAGCATCACATGGCCACCTATTATAACCCTAAATTGCACCATACATGCATACCTGGCATCAGACCATCTTACTTGCTATTTTTGCCAAGCCATCACTGAGCAACTCTTCTTAAAAACCACATTTTGAAGATGTGTGTGCCCTGCACCATTACTTCCCATGTACACACTCTTGTTTCACAACTACAACATGCATATGTATGCTAGCTTCATCATTATAGTCCACGTATACTCACAAAATTTGTAAAAATTAAAAAGTTGCAGGGAATTCGTTGAGATTACAAGCTATTGGTTAGTTTCACAACTGTCCCACCGCCTATAGCCCGTCACCCAAGCGAATAACCATCCTTTTTTCATATTAAAGGAGGTGTTGGGGTCTCATTCTAAAGCTAAGCATAAGAATAGTGAAACGCTGCCCATTTCACTTTCCCCCCTTGCCCCAAGAATTTGTAACCACATTGTGAGTTTTGAGCCATAATTCCCTATTCTTGCCTTTTTTCCTCACTCATAAGCCTATGCCATTTCCCTAGAGAGAATTGTGAGAAGAGAAAGATATGTGGAAGTAGTTGGAGCTTGGTGAAGAGGATCCCAGACCAGGTTCGAGGAGCAGTCACCGATCTCATTTGTCAGTGATTTTGTGAGATTAATATAAAGAAGTACTTTTTTTGTCCCGCCATATGATGTGTTCAATATTTATGTTTTATTTGTATTTGATTATGACATCTAACCCACTAATTCATATATAAGATACATGTTCGTATTTATTTTTTTGTCTGTTTATGAATAAAGGTCGGCCCTGGCAGGATATTTGTAGTTAAGGAATGACCGAACGCAAAAAGATCGACACCGGACGTAGAGTTTAAGGTAGAGTTACTGGATCCTTATACTTTGTATTTTATGCATGCATGTGAAGTATTGTCGGGGTAGTTTTTAAAAGTAGGAGACTTTAGATGATTAGCTCTGCCTGCACTTTGAACCCTAGTGTAGTCCATAGGGGGGTTTTCCCGCTATAGCAGAATTGGCGACTGTACTGGAGAAGCCTCTAGGGTTTTTTAGGGGATATTGTTTTGGGTGTTTTAATTGGTTTTGATTACGTTTTTGAGTTTTTTGTGAGTTGTCTTTGAGGGATTCTAGTCTTCCATACCAATACTCATGCCTTTTCAGCCTCGACTGTTAGTTTCCTTTTTGAGAAGTTATAGAGGTGTACGCAGCCTGTAGTGGGTCTTCACGCGTACATACGTGCCCTACCTTTGGAAAACCCGCTTACATACACAGGCTGCTTAAGTGTTAGTAGCATGCCTGTGTCAAGAAAGTATTTCTTCAAGAAGAGGTAGACAACCTCTTCCCTCATTGAAGTCATACTTCTCAGGGGTTTTCTTGATCTAGTCCTGGTCTCTGTTGTTACAGTCTCTATCATGGGTTTGACGTTAGTTAGCTTATTTCTTTATCAAGATTTCTTGTGTTTTCTTAGTAAGGGTTTGAGATGCGTTAGTGAGTATTTTTTGATCAGACTATTTAGTATTGTCAGTGACTCCCTATGATCCGCAGTAGACCTGAAGTCAGTTTATTGTCTTGTCTTGTTTTCACTTTTTCCCTTTCACTTTATTTAGGAGAAAAGAAAAAGAAGTTATTTCAAGTTTCTTATTTTGAAGCATAAAAAAAAAGAGATTTTATTTCTTTGTTTGGTAAGTAGTTAGGTTAGTTGTCTTTGCTTATTAGGAGAAAGAGTGTTTTCATAAGTTTTTTACTGAATTCTTAGAACACTTAAGTAGCTCATAGTCAAGCGAAATCTTGTTTTAGGTTTTTCTTTTAAAAGATCTTAGAAAAAGTAGGTACGAAAAGTTGGTTAAAGAGTGTAAATTTGAAAATCTTTATTTGTCAAAAAGAAGTAGTTTGCTTTTAGTTTTATTTAATGCTCTTCTCTTTCGTCTATTAAAGTACACTACTAGTTTCATTTTTGTTTCCTTGACTTCATGTCTAAATCACTTAAAATTAACGCTTAATTAAAATTTATTAGACTTTATGTTTGTAGGGTCCATCAACTAGTCTAGGCTAGAGCCTTGATTTAGGTTGGAGAGGAAACTCTTCAAGGCTATAAAAAAAACACATGAGTCTGTGCTAGGGAGTGTAAAAAATCCAATAAATGTGAAAGTTATCTGAGACCCCCCTCTAACATAGGGGATAAACACGAGGTCCTGTGCAGAAAGGTAGCAGAGATAACCCCTCCAAATCCGGACCAAAAGTTGTGGGGAATGCATATAGAGGACTTGTCTTGGGATTCTGTTGATCTCATTTTCCACTGAGTTTCATGGGTCTCGAATCCATTCAAGGTCCTCAGTTTTCTTCCAGAGCACTTTATTTCGATACCCTTGATAGGTTTCAGGCTTGATACCCTACTCATTGTGGTCCACCCGACTGTCGATTGTACCCGCCTGGTGACTGTTCGTGCGCTGACAACCTAGTTGCCTTTATTTTAGTGACTTACACAGGTGACTACGGGGGTATACCATGGTACCTAGGACAAACATCGGGCCATGTTTTGCAGAGTATACCCAGAGGGTGCTTTCGTATTCAAGTTTCACTTGCACCGGTAAGTTTCTCTATTGTTGGTTGTTCTAATTGTTCTTCCAACTAGCTAGTGGTTTGATTGCTTTGTCTCAAAGGAACTCTTTCTAGTGTGTGTTGGTTTTCAATGTTAGTAAAATCCCTAGTGTGTCATTGATCTTCTCACAAAGTGGAAGATCAAGATCTCCAGTAGTCGCGACGGCTTAAGGTCCTGTCGCTGGTTTAATTAGATCCACCCCCACCACCGCGAAGGAGAATATTTGACCAACAAGGGTCATTTGAGACGATTCGGCTGTGGGAAAATGTACCCGAGCCATCCACGAGAGAAGAAATCTTACATCCGAAGGAACCTACCATTTCTGAACTTGGAGTGGAAGCTCTCATACATTATAACCCTCTGATCACTAAATTTTCGACACCAACTTTGATACAAGTTGTCCCCCCAAGGATAACTCATCACGAGCGCCAGATAATTTTACAAGCAGTGATGGAAGAAAACGCTACTACTTCGTCAGGGATTCCTCACACTCCCTCTACGACTGCCATTACAGGGGACATTCCTCCTCCTAACCTACCTTCGTTGGTTCGGACCACCATGGTCTCGATCGTCTGTACTTCGATCAGTGGTCTGATTCCGTCTATGGCGGCGATCACTACTCTGTTCATCCAAAGTAAGATAGGCCCTCCGTTCTCATATGAGATGCTTGCCTTTGATACAAACTCTCTCCTTTCCTACTCCACCCTACAGACCTTGGGTCTGGGGGCAAGGAGCTCTAACGCTCCTTTGCAAGGGTCAATGGGCGGCACCTCAGCCCCCTATAATGCTTTCCCTTACGGTGGGGGTCATATACCTCCATCATTCCCCTTGCTAGGTGGTGCTCCCTAGCAGCCCACCTAGCCGAACATGAACTACATCTTGTTTGGAGCAGGTATTTAAGGAATTTCTTCCAACAACACACCAGTGGGTTCTTTTTCGTTCTCTTTGTTCGACATGTTTGGTAACAACGAATTCTCATCAGTTGTCATCTTGGTCGGGGGCAACCCTGGTTTTGGATCACAAAATATTGTGCATGGTACTATTTCTGTAGAAGGGGAAAACACCTCTCAAGGACCCTGGAATCTGTGGCAGGGATCAATCCCCTCGTCAAGGATGTTAACCGGGGGAAACCCCTTCCATGGCCAATGGAACCCCGAGCAAGGCTCAGTACCTATGCCTATCGGATAGACAGGGGGAAACCCTTTCTATAACCTTTGGAACACAATGTCGGGAGAAATCCCTTCTCATCCCTCAACATCCAATTACGAGAGTTAGTCGATGAATTCTCAGCAAGCGCAGTATCCGTACACTGGCCACGACCATGGTTTTTACCAGAACCCTAGTCAACAGCCTAAATTTTCCTGGCAACCTAGTGCCAGCAAAATTCCAGGCTCCTTTCCTCCTATACATACTCAACAGCCCAAGCTACCTTTTCTGGAAACGTTGCATTTGCTAGACTTGTCAATATTGTTAAATGGCCCAATTTGTCATGATCTGCGTTGGCCTCCTATGTCGACCAAGTTTCCCTCAGACATTCCAAAGTTCAAAGGTAAGCCTAACAAATATCCTGGAGATCATATGACCACCTTTAACCTATGGTGGTTGTCCAACTTGTTGAGAGACGACTCCATCCAGTTGCATTTGTTTCAACACACTCTTATCGGGAGTGCCACAAAATGGTACATCAAGCTCGATCGCTCAAGATACTCTACTTTTGGCGAATTGTCAATGGTTTTTCTACACCATTTTCAATTACCTGTGAGATACGATGTCGGCACCAAGTTGCTGGCCAAATTTGAGCAAACAAAGGCTGACCCTATCTTAGGTCACATATGAGAATGGAGACATTGGAAGAGTTTGATAAAAGTACCAGTTCCACTAGCATTCTTGTTGGAGTGGTTCCTTAAGTCTTTGGTACCCCATTTATCTAAAGATGTTGCAATGTCGGGAGTGTTTTTCAAGGAAAAAGCGATAATGAGAGATAAACAAATAGAACTGATATACTCTCATCCTGGTTTACAATACAAATTTTTTCCAGATGCATCGCTTTCCATTATTGACAAGACTAGACAAAAGTCTGGACCACATGTCGATGGTATTGTTGCTTCAGCACAAGCGAAGCTCACTGATCAGCTGTCGAATCAATTGCAATAGTTTTTGATACAGCAGACAGTGGCCAACCAAACCACTGGTTTGACTGGTCCCCCTACTCAAACATCGGATGTACACAGCATGAAATCGACAAACCCGAAGGCCAACCAACAAGCCGACAGAAAGAAGAAACATCGAAACAAAGGTAAGGGGGATAAGAAACCCACCAATAATGCTGGCGGGGGAAACACAGAGAAAAGAAATTTGAAGTATCTGTGTAACCTTTGCATGAAATATTATCCGACTCACCTGTGCCCTCGGCTTGTGGAGGCCCAAAAGTTATTGGCACAACAACAACCTCTTGTGTTAACGGACCCATTTCCACATGGGAAAAAATTAACTCAAGCCTCTGCGAACATGGATAGGGGTAGTCAAGGACTCCCTTCGTCATCTAGTAATCCCTCGAACTTGAATGTTTATATGTTGAAAGGTGATGCCAATATAGCAACTAGGACACACGATTACAGAATGCCAAACACTTCTGATAAGGGTAAAGAAGTCAAAAACCCATATGTTCCTCTCCATATTGAGAAGTCGTTTGGTAAAACAATGACACGCATTCTGAAAGGGGCGTTCAAGAAAGCTTCACACAATCCAAATGCGAGGGCTGCCTAGAACTACTCTGTCGTGGAAGATTTGTCACAAACCCCTTGCGTAATGTCTGCTTTGGAGGTCCTCCAGAGCTTCCCTTCGCAGAGAAAGGTTGTGTTAGCTACCTTACGATCTGCTGAGACTTGTAATTCGGGAATGATCATGCTTGATACGACCGACTTAAATCCTCATCTCCTATACCACGTCATGTTTCAAATATTAGTGGCTTACACCACGAAATATTTTACTCGAAACATTTTCCGCACGGTGGTTGATTAGAGCGCCTTGACATGCGTGATGTCATTGGCATGTTGGAAGGCCATTGGCCAACCCATTTTGTCTCTGTCACCTACTCTTCTTACCGATTTCGATGGTCATTCATTCAAACCACATGGAATCATTCCTTCTTTAGCCATGTAGTTAGGAGGAAAGACGGTGTGTGTCGAAGTTGAAGTGGTTGATGCACCTCTTGACTACAATCTCTTGTTAGGAAGGAATTGTACCTATGCTATGCATTCAGTGGTCACCACAGTTTTTCGGGTCTTGTTGTTTCCACACAAGGGTTGGATCATGTCCATTGATCAGTTGTCTTTCTCTCATCATGACCCTTCATCGGGGGTATCCATGATCCTGATGATTGATAATCCATAGCCCAACACCATCAATATAGGGGTTGGTTTGTGCCCACCTTTGATGGGTACTTTCAATTACCCACCTCCGTCTGGAAATGTCAAGTTTAGATCGGTTGTCCCCGACCAACCTAATGCTGAAATATTTCAAGTGTCATTGTTCCGTACGACTTACTTTAACGATATGTGGACTCTTCCTTCCCCATCGGCCACGATGGAAGGGACATAGCATCATGGTTTGGCCATGCCATTGTCCACGACAAAGGTTGCGCATTCTATAGTCCAACAAGCTTCTACTGACCCTGATATGACTACCGCACAAGAGTTAGATATAGTTTTTGAGCCTACCTAGGCTCAAGGTTTGCTCACCACTATTGATTCCTTAGAATTGGTCTTTCCCTCTGACGAGGTGATTATAGAGGTGTTGAATGGTCCAGACAAACCCTGGGATGATCTCCATCACATATATTATTTTCTCTCGAAGTTAGGAATAATTGAGTCCGATGAATTCGTGTTGACTATGACTGGAGATAGGTCTTTTCCTATCAATCCTTTGGCTATGCACGTAATTTACGTTGAAGGAAATATGACAACCATTGCTAAAACGACACCTATCGATATCTCCAGAACTCCTGGCATTGTGGAGAATGTCTTCATCGGAGCGGACTACTCCCCCGAGGAGATCAGAATCTATGCTGATTTATTTAAATAATTCCGTGACATTTTTGCTTGGTCTTACGAGGAAATTCCAGGAATTGATCCAAGAATCATCGAACATGAAATAACGACTTACCCTGACATAAGATTTTTCCAGTTAATCCTAAAAAAGTAGCAGCTATTAAGGCTGAAGTAGAGAAACTACTCAAGGCTGGTTTCATCTACCCCATCCAGTTGACTCAATGGGTTTCAAATCCCGTTCCGGTCAACAAGAAACAGAGAACGATTCACGTATGTACAGACTTCCATGATATGAATAAGGCATGTCCAAAGGATAATTTCCCCACCCCATTCATTGACCAGATCGTTGATGAATGTGCAGGCTATGAGGTTTTTTATTTCATGGATGGTTTTTTAGGATACAATCAGATTCAAATTAAGCTCGAAGACCAACATAAAACAACTTTTATTTGTCCATGGGGTACATTTTCTTATCGGAAGATGCCTTTTGGCATGAAGAACATTGGAGCCACTTTTTAGTGGGCCATGTATTTTTCTTTTCATGATATAAAACACATATTCAAGGCCTATCTCGATGATTTAGAATCACGATCTCGTAAGAGAGCTGATCATCCCACGCACCTCCAACTTATCTTTGAGTGATGTTGCTACTATAAGATTCACTTGAATCCTAACAAATGTAGTTTTTGCATGACGTCGGGTCGTCTTTTAGGTTTTATAGTTTCAAAAATAGGGATCATGGTCGATCCTCTAAAGGTTGAGGCAAGATTTCAATTTCCTCCCTTGTGCACAGTCCCTCAGCTTCAAAGTTTACAGGGAAAAACCAATTTTCTTAGATGTTTTATCGCAAACTATGTCGAGATCACTAAATGGTTTATGCATTTACTGAAGAAGGGTGTCCCATTCCATTGGGACAAAGCCGCTCAGTGCTCATTTGAAGCATTGAAACATGCTCTCACGTCTTCCCCTCTACTTTGACCATCCAATTATAATAAAGATTTATTATTGTATTTGGTCGTGGTAGAGTCGACCATCGGTATGGTCTTGGTTCAAGAGGATGATCTACTTGAAGAACATGTGATTTATTACCTAAGCCGAGGCTTGGTTGGACCATAACTCAACTACTCCCACCTTGAAAATCTTGTGTTTGCAGCAGTACATGCTTTCCAATGGTTTCATCATTATATCATGTTTTGCAAGACCACCGTCTTTGCCATTGTGAATCCATTCCAATACGTGTTGACATGACGTGTAATCGGCGGAAAGATCAGTAGATGGATTGTTATCCTCCAGGAATTTGACTTGGATTTCGTTTCTCCAAAATCTAAGAAGTCATTGGTCTTTGTAGAACTTATCTTGAAACTTTTGGTCCAGTCAGGTGATGTTACGCCTGAAGAATCACCAATTAAAGGAGATATTTTTTTGATTTCATCTTCGGACCCCTGGTATGGAGATATACTAGTTTATCTCCAGACTTTGAAGTGCCCCACCTTTTCTTCTTGTGATGAGTGTTGAAGTATATGCCATCAGGAAAAAAGCTATCTCAAACTCGAGGACACTTTGTATTGTCAAGGTGTATATTGCATCCTTCGTCGATGTATCACTCATGAAGAAGCAGAGATCGTTCTTAACAACTGCCACACTAGAGCATGCGGTGGTCATTTTTCTGGGTTGGAAACAACCCAAAAGATTCTATGAGTCGGTTACTTTTGGCAAACATTAATCAAGGATTGCGTTGAATCAGTCAAGAAGTGCCACCCATGTCAGATCTTCTCTCGGAAGATGAGGACATACCCCGCTCCTATGTTTCTCATCATTACAGTTGACCCCTTCACTAAGTGGGGGATTTATTATACCACATGTCACCCCCCTTCATCCAAGGGGCACCATTATATAATCGTAGCAGTAGACTACTTCACTAAGTGGATCGAAGCTATGTCAACATTCAAAGATGATGGCGAGACAACAAATCTCTTTTTGTTCAATCAGATAATAGCAAGGTTCGACATCTTGAAGGAGATTGTCATTGACCATGGAAGTTACTTTTAGAAAAAAATTATGTTCGAGATAACATCAAAGCTTGGGTTGAGGCAAGAGCATTCATCACCCTACTACCCACAAGTGAATGGTCATGTGGAAGCTATGAATAAGTCCATCAAGACTATTATGCAACAAATGATCAATTCGGCCAAGTAAAATTGGCATTTGATGTTGTACTCAACATTGTGGGCCTACCGACCGTCTGTAAAGACTGTAACTGGTTTGTCACCTTTTCAACTCGTTTGCATACTGGAAGCAGTTTTTCCAATAGAGTTCCAAATGCCATCTCTAAATTTGGAAGTACAGTTATTGCCAGACATTTCACCGCTTGAGGAACACTTATTATATCTCGAGTAGAGCGATGAGAAATGTTGTGACATAGACTTGGCTAATGAGGCTCACAAGAAAAAAGTCAAGTGTCAATATGATCGGTCCGTTCGTCCACAGATTTTCTCCGAGGGTGACCTTGTCCTAGTCTATGACCAAGATAAGGATCCCCTGGGGGCAGGCAAGTTCAAACCCATGTGGTTCGGACCTTTCATCGTGAAGGAAGTATTAAAGAAGGGCGCTTATCATTTGGTTGAGTTTGAAGGGAAAGATTTGGTGGAGCCTAGAAATGGGCTCTACCTCAAGAAGTATTACTCGTTGGTGGGTCGCCTTGGGTGACTTCTTGTACATATCTATAGTTCTTATACAATTTAGTTTTTGTCTTTTTTTCTTATGGACGTGTAGTTTTTGATGTCATATTTTTCAGTGTGACAGATGTCAAGTGAATTAGGGATGTTCATTGGGTTCATGGATGACGCTAGACAACACACTCAGAGGCTTGCTTCTGCAGCTTGGGTGATCTTCACACCTCATGGCTAGTTGTTATCTTATGAAGGTATTTGTTTAGGTGATGCCACAAACAATGTTGACAAATACAACGCAGTAATAGAGTTTCTTTGTGACGCTTTGTTGCATGGTATCTCTCATCTCTGGGTCTACTTAGATGCACAACTGGTTGTGTCGCAATTAAATAGGGTTTACACCGACAATTCCTTAGGGTACGTCTCTTAGAACGAAGCTTTGATTACATTATGTATATCCATGTTCCTAGGAGATTGAATCAAATCATGGATACTCTAGCTAATCATGTATTAGATTGGCATATTGCACATACATAAGAAAAAGCACACACATACATAGACATTTATAAATAAATGTAACCCATAAGACATAAAAGATGTAAATATGCATATATATATCAAAAGTATTGGAGTACATAGGTGGGTGCAAGCGCCTAAAAAATATGTCCAGTATACATCGCATGCCTTATGCCCTAAAAAATATACAAAAAGTTCTCTCGACACGTAAGTGGTGCATCTTGAGCTAAGGGCGGAGTCTGTGGGCCCTACCATAGTGAACCATGATGTTTTCCAAACGCCAGAGGAGTTGGACCTAGGTTCGGGGCACCCCAACTATGTGAGGTTGCATCGATGGTGGGATATCCTCGATCTTTGCCATAGGGACCATAGGAGTGAGCGCGGTGAGGTTTCGCTCCACCCATCTCAAAACTCTCTCGACCTCTCCGGCTGGAGGTCCCCCTACTACTGCTGCTACTGTTGTTGGTCCGACGGCCATGGATGGTACTGCCTCTAGTCGAGGATGTAGCCTGGTCCTCGAGAAGTCTATTAGATGCACTGGTCCCAAATTTGTACATAAACGGATACATAGTTGTCAGATACTCTGATTCCCATAAAAATGATATATATAAAAAAAAAAAAAAAAATTAAAAAGAAACGTACTTGTCTCTCCTCACTCTGCTCTGGGAGGTATGGGATTGTCTAGGTCCTTGGAAAATTTGATCCCGGTGAGGGGTATTCCTCTATCATTAGAATCTGTTGTGCCCACCAGTCAAAAAAGGTATCGTCAAAGGCCTTTATGGTCCTTCCTCCCTCCATGTCGCGGAAACAATGCTGACCATCTACACACTGCTGGGAGTGAGGCCTCATGCCCTCGCACTGTCTCTCATGGATTGAGACTAGGTACTCTCTCGAAGAAGAATGAGCAAAAAATGGGCCCAAATCCAAAGTTCTTGTTATTTACAATGGTGATAATGAGCTACCAACTTCTATTTATAAACTATTTTTGCCCTTTTTGTCATTTTTTTTTACCCTTTTGCCATTTTTTCTGGCTTGAAAATCATTTAACATGGTTCTTGAGTTTCTCATTGGATGTTATGATACACTTCACTTTTGGTTTGGAAAACTTTTGGGAGATGGGTCACTTTTTAAAGATTCTTTGGTAAAAGTCATTTTTCCAACTTTTTGCATTTAAGTTAGGATTTCACCTCCACTTTTTTCATCTTATTGTATTTTCTGCTTTTCCACAGGATCGATCCCACCGAATTGCGACACAGAACCATCATTGTTTCTTTAGAAGTGTCTTAATTTAGTGGTAGAGACTACCTCTACATGGATGCCCTAGGTAGATCCTGGTTGCATTTTGGTGTCGATGCCATCATTAATGACTTTAGGCTTGGGAGTCCTTGTTAGTATTTTCATGATTACAAGTTTGAGCCTCATATGTATGATATGTCATCACTCTTGACCTTACCCTCGGGACTCCAAGAAAACGAGTCTTCTTTTAAGCACTTTTCAGACTCTTTAAACATGAAAATATTGTCGAGAGATCTTGTTGTCCTTTACGCTTGCCAAACTAAAATTTGAAGGCACGTTTGTCCGGCGGTAGTTTACCCCTTTTTCGGTCAAGATGGTCAATTTTGCGAACAAAGGTATGCTCTAGGAACTTCGGTTCGCTAGAAGAGTATTCTCAGGTATAAGTTTAACCCTTTTTCAGGCCCGAGGGACTAAATTTACGAAAAAGGAACCCCCACAGAGTCCATAGTTAAGCTCTTTGCAGACTCCCTAAAATTGAAAAGATATCCGAGTGACCTTGTACCTTCACACTCATTAAACTGGTCCAGAAGAACATCCTCTACAGAGTCCATAGTTAATCTCTTTTCAGACTCCTTAAAATTGAAAAGATTGTCGAGTGACCTTGTTCTTTCACACTCATTAATTGGTTCAGAAAAACATCTACTGGCATGAGTTTACCCCTTTTTCCAGCCTATAGATTAAGGAGGAAAAAGGTACACCTCGGGAGATTCATCTCGCCGGGAGATTTCCCCTCAACAAATTTCATTGTTTCGGGCTAAGGAGACTAAATCTAGAAGAAGGTAGCAAGTCCATAGTTAAGCTCTTTTTAGACTCCTTAAAATTGAAAAGATTGTCGAGTGATCTTGTCTTTGTCACACTTATTAAAATGGTTTTGAATAGATGTCTTTTCGGTGCTAGTCTACCCCTTTTTCGAACAGACTAGACTACCTGTGAAAAAGGTATCCCAGTGGAGTCTTCTTTTGCGTTTTTTTAGACTCTCTAAACATGAAAAACCATCGAGATTACCTTATCTGGGCTCGTTTGAAATTACATTGAAGGGCGTTATCATTGTGTCCTATTAATCACATTTTCATTTCTGTGTCTTTGGCCTAATGCCGACTCCATGTTACTCTCAATTAAACCTTTGAAGCATGCCTTATATGCAAGCCTTGTAGCACTTTTCCTTTACGTCTTGACACCTTGACCCATGGAGGAATTTTCCCGAGTGTCTTTTCCCTACACATGTATCCTTTCTCTGAGAATTAGTGTTTTCCTTGCACTTGGAACTAGTATGCTTGCAACAGTCATTTCTCCTTTGTAATGTAGCATTCTTTTATTCTTTTTCAAGCTTTCAAAAATTATTGAAAAAGACAAAAAAATCAAATATACCCCAAAAAGAGGACGGGAAAAGTATTTTCTTTTTATAGAAGCACATTGAGTCTCCCTTGGACAAAGCACTTCCTTTCATTTGTATTTAATATGACCTTAGGAAGTTGTTCTCGCTACATAGAGCTGTGTCCTCCTATGTTTGGTTATTCTTCCAAACACATGGAGAGTTTGTGTTGCCTCCTACATAGTGAACTTATGTCAATGTCATGCTGCCCGAGTCTAATCATTTGTTGTGATATTGTCCAAGGGAAGTTTTACCCAACTTGAGTCGGCCTCTCTGAAGTTTGTCTCTTGCCCTCATGCCCAACCATCCCAAAAGTGCAATCAAGTCTTTGTTCGAAATCACTAAAGTTCTTTGCCTGATCATTGAGATCCTCTTGTCTGTTCCTTGACGAGGTGTAGAAGACATCTGGGTAGTGAATTCGTACACTCACATTACACTCCTACCTGAGTTTTGAAGATCTTGAAGTTGTTTCTCGAGCTCTGAAGGCCTCATCTCCAACCATCAGGCGTCATTGGCTTCTTGAAGATGGATACTATACAAGTATATATTTGATTTTGAGATGTAGATCCACTGTGTATTTCTCCCAGCTACACTTTATACAGTTAGATGACATGGATATGCAGTGTATTTGATTGGAATCCATGATTTATTTCGTCCTGAGCATGGGTATGCCCGCCTCAGTGAGACAATTATTATTTTTGCAGATGGCACCTCCTAAACTTTGGTCCTGGGCTCACTCGTTTCATACGTTGGTGAACATTTGTAATGTATTTTGGCCATAAGATTCTATTCTGAACTCACACATTAGGGGGAATCTGTTATAACCCTAAATTGCACCACACATGCATACCTGGCATCAATCCATCTTACTTGCTATTTTTGCCAAGCCATCACTGAGAAACTCTTCTTAAAAAGCACATTTTTGAAGATGTACACGTCCTGCACCATTATTTCCCATGTACACACTCTTGTTGCACCACTACATATCGTGTATGTATGCTATATGCATCATTACAACATGTGTATACTCACAAAAGTTGTAAAAATTAAAAAGTCGCAAGGAATTCGTTGAGATTACGGGCTATTGGGTAGTTTCCCAACTGTCCCACCGCCTATAGCCTATCACCCAACCGAATAACCATCCATTTTTCATATAAAAGGAGGTGTTTTGGTCTCATTCCAAAGCTAAGCATAAGAAAAGTGAAATTCTCCCCATTTCACTTTCCCCCCTTGCTCCAAGAATTTGTATCCACATTGTGAGTTTTGAGCCAGAATTCCCTATTCTTGCCTTTTTTCCTCATTCATAAGCTTATGCCATTTCCCTAGAGAGAATTTTGAGAGGAGAAAGATACGTGGAAGTAGTTGGAGCTTCATGAAGAGGATCTTGGACCAGGTTTGAGGAGCAGTTGTTGATCTCATTTGTAAGTGATTTTGTGAGATTAATATAAAGAAGTAGTTTTTCTATCCCACCATATGATGTGTTCAATATTTATGTTTGATTATTCCATATAGCCCACTAATTCATATATATATACATGTTCGTAGTTATTGTTTTGTCTGTTTATGAATACAGGTTGACCTTGGGAGGATTTTTGTAGTCGAGGAACAACTGAACACAAAAGGATCGACATCGGATGTGAAGTTTAAGGTAGATTTGTCGGATCCTTATACTTTGTATTGTATGCATGAATGTGGGGTATTGTCAGGGTAGTTGTTAAAAGTAGGAGACTTTAGACAGTTAGCTCTGCTTGCATGTTGAACCCTAGTGTAGTCCATAGGGGGTTTTTCCTGCTATAGCACGCCCCCAGAGCATTAAGTCAGGTCACAATCCTGAGAAGAGGTAGTTAATAAAAGAAGATATGGTGGTTGAAACCTCGGCTCACTCCATAAATGGAATACCTGGTCGTGGGGACTGAACTATCAGCCCGTGGTACTCCCGTGGATAGATTTCCTACAGACCCATGTTGATTTGAGCTCGCGTCTGACAGAGGGATACATGCACAGTCTGACAGAAGACTGCCCCAAGCAAAGCTTTGAATGTGTTGATTAGATTACACTCTGTAGAGTCGGGCACTGATCTGAGTATAAAGGAGATCAATTTAGATTTTGTAAAGGGGGGGGTAGTTTTGGCCCAGACTGGGGGAAGCTTTGAGAGATGTTATGATTGTATTTTTGTTGTAAGCCCAAGCGCCTGTATTTTAAATTGTTATGTTAATGAATATTCCTTTAAAATGTTATATCAGACCGTCTTCTTATTTTTCATTTTCTCTTTCTCTTTCTTGTATAGAAGTAATCTCTCTAATTTATGGATTCCTGAGGCAATGGAGGATCTGTTGTTGGCATGCCCATTTTTCATGGTTCAACAGACGTTTTTGTTTCTCATTCATGTCTGAGTGTAATATATCTGATTTATGGATTCCTAAGGAGATGGAGGATCTATTGTTGTCATGCCCATCTTTCATGGTTCAACAGACGTCCTATGTTTTTCTTCTTGTCTGGATCATTGTAAACCCCTTGATTTCTGTATTCCTGAGGCAGTAGAGGATTTGTTGTCATCTTTCCCATTTTTTATGGTTTATCATTCATACACTTTCTGTCTTTCTCCTTCCCACCACCACTTAAATCCTTTGTCTGATAGGGAGCTTAAATTCCTTCATTGAGCAGACTATTTATGACTCCATAGCCCAATGGCCCATCACTGATATATAGTGATCTCTGTTTTCTTTCCTTTCCTTAAAGTCTTGCCGACTCACCCACTCACACCCTTTTAATCCACAAACATTATGATGGGTACTGGGCTTATCCTCTTGCAGTTGAAGGGTGACTCTCAGTGCTAACATAGTGATGAAATAAACTTTTATGGGGTTTCATTATCCATAAATGTATGCTCAAAAAAGAAATTAAGAATAAAAAATATTTAGTATGCATGAGAAAAAAGAAAAACATAACAAAACATTCATTCATAAAAAAAATATGAGTACAACAATTATATTGATCCCTTAAAAAAAAGTGTTTCAAGAAAAAATAAATGACTAAAAAATAAGTCATTATTTAAAGGAAATGTTTATAAATATGAAAAAAAAAAAAAGAAGTAGAAAGCTTTAATATTTTGTATGAGAGAAATAAATTATCCATTCATGGTGAGAAGATGGAGAATGAAAAAGAATTTTGAAAAATATTTGTTGTCCAAAATGAAAAATAGAAGGAACATTTTCTTTTCCCAAAAGGATGATTTCAAATACAAATACAATCCATCAACTCAGACAACGTTTTTTGTTCATCCCAAATAGACAATGTAGCAACCAAAACTAAACACATAAAATAAAAAATTCCTTCTTTCAATATTTTAAATGATGGGAAAAGTGGCTTGTAGTAAACAAAGGTACAATAAGAAGTCCCACTGAAATAAAGAAATAGAATCACTTGAATAATGATGATTTTTTTTTATTTGAAATAGTAATATGGATGTAATGAACATTTACATGTTTGTACAAACAATAACAAAGGATTATTTCAAGAAAAGTAAAATTAAAGGACAAAAAAATTAACTTAACATAGTCATTCTATGCAAAGTGAAAATATTTAAATTGGATGTTACAATGATATGGAATTTAATCGTTCCTCTTCTTTTTTCCTAATTGTAACATATGCACTATTTTTTATCTTTGCATAATGCTCAAAAGAGAAAGGTGGTGATATGAGTAAATCATCTATTGATTTGACTCTTGATATGGATCTGAAGGTCAACCCTTGCTGCTATTTGTTTCCAATATCAATTGTTGCACATTCTAAAGTCAATTCCTGTTATTTGTGAATAGTAAGGGCCCATGCCATCTTCAGAGGAATTTGTTTACGATTTCCTCTTATAACTGGTGTGATTGGTACAATGTTTATATTTAATCGGTCAAAAGGAACACCGATGTACTTATAAAAAAGAGAAGTTGTGTACATTGGAAGTTGAGGAGGCTTAGAGCCAGAAATATAGAATATATTCTGAATGTAACCAAGAGCACCATTGACTAAGTCAGCTTCAACCCACAAGTTACATCTCAACATGACACGTTGTCCAAGGCATAAGATAACTTCACATTCCAATTGATAATCATCAACACCAACCATTTATGTTTGTCGTGTATGTTCAACAACATATCGAACAATTGGAGGATTTAATGATTTCAATATATGCCTATTATGTAAGTTGACCAAATTATTTGTTGAGAAAAAAAAAAGTTTTGAATTAAATAAACTCCTTTCCTCGAGAGGCAAATTCATATCAACCCGTGACATAGGAAGCTCCCAATCATCAAAAAGGGGTTCTACATTTATTATGTTCATTAAGATATTACGAAAAGAATATTGTTTCAGGCCATTTCCTTGCTGCCGAAATATTGTATCCAAGGTGACAACAATGTTGAATTTTTTCCATAAAACTTTCCCTATTGTATTACCTACATATAAAGGATTATCTCTTACAGGAGGAAGTTGACCAAGGTCACCCACAAGAATAATATATCTACCACCAAAAGGAGAAGATATATTCTTCGAAAATGCTTCTCGTAATTGAGAATCAATTTGTATGAATAGCCTTGGTCCTAAAAAGATCATTTCATCTATCAAAATATATCGAATATGACTCATTTCCTTTTGAAATATTGATAAAGACTGCCCCTGTAGTGGTGACATATCCTTCATAGGAATTTTCAGTGTTGAGTGTATTTTTCTTGCATGTATATTAAAATCAGTTATTCTAGTTGGAGCGAGCAAAAGAAAAGGACTATTTCCATCAACTGATGAAGTAGAAAGAGCATGAGAAAGACAATGAATAATGAAATACTTTCATGTGCCTGTGGTGCCCTAAATAATCATGAGAAGGGGTTCAGGACTTGGATATTGAATGGAATGTTGTAAAATTATATCAAATGCAAATTGTTGTTTCTCTGCTAAGGAATATGGATATGTAGATGTGGGATGAATATTTTCAACAATATGACCCCTTTATTGAGAATTTCTTAGAAAATAAATAGCGTCTTCTGCAACATAATTTGAAACTGTTGCTTTCTCCCAATCAAAACATATATCAAAGTCCCTTTGACCAAGAGTGTGAAGGTCAAAAACATTGACATTATTAGGAGGAACCAAGGGAGACAAAAAGTTTCCATTCTTTAAAATCTTCTTCCACATGCATTGGTTGTTCTTGGGAATCATCATCATCTTCAACATTCTCCAAAGAGAGAGGGGTACGATCAACATGACATGATCGATATTAAAAAAATCTCCAATTTTCAATCACTATATCATCTAAAAGGCCAATATATAATGGAATATTCCTAAATGGTTTGTACAAAAGCAATTTAGGCCAACAAAAAGTCTGGAAGTCTTCTGATGGCTCTTTAGGAATAGAATAAAATTGTGGCCAAACTCTAACAATGACATGGACATCTCTAGTTTTCCATTGCTCTTTCTTACGTTTGGCATCAAATGTCCAAGATCTTGTTGTTTCTATCAAACACAAATGTTCAATAAAAGCATACATGTCTCTGTTGATATATTTCAACAAAACTATTGGGAGATGAAAATTGATGGGGGTTCTTTGGAATTTTTTTAAAAACCTTTCTCCCAACATTTAAGGAAACGAATTTATGGCTGCAAATTACAAGAGGTAGCTTTAGTAACATAGGGAACATTTCTTGGGCTCCAATGTCACGATCAACAAGGGTTTTAGCAAGGAATATTCTTTGCATGAGAACCTGGAATAACCAAATAGAAAACAAAAGACCACTAATAGATGAATCACAAAAGTCTTGATGATCTCAATGTCTTTATTTTAAGATCTTTATGAAAATACACCTAGTTCCGATATAGGTAGATGTCTTTTTTTTTGTCTTCGTGGTAGTAGCGTTTCTACGCCCATAAGGTTGATGTAAATGTATTAGTCATGCAATGAATTCAAATGCAATTAAAATCAACTAAAGATGAAGATTACACTTATAAATAGACTAGATTTGCAACATTTAAGAACATCATAAGACACACTCTGTCGTTTGATATAGTATTGTTAATACTTCTGGTTGAAAACAAAAACCACCTGAACAAGCTTCAACAACTTGCAACAAGCCTAACTGGAAACCAATAATCAATCTCAAAAATATTTTCCATTAGTGGTGCTCTTGTTTTCATCCTTGTGCATCCCCATTAGGGGTTCCATGAAACTGATGTGCTTCATTAGTAGTAGTAGGATTTTGAGAAGTTGGCCCAGTGCTTTGGGTGGTCACTTCTATAGGAAAAGTTGTGCCACTGGCCAGAAAAGCACCACTTTATGAATAAGAAATTTCATTAGTTGCAAAGTTCACATCTCAATCAAACTCTTTGTTTTAGCTCTTTTTGTCTTCATCCAATAACCTTTTTACCTCCATAATGTTGATGTAAATGTATATTCATACAATGAATTTCGATGCAATTAAACGCAATTTAAAATGAAGACACCACTTGAAAATAAACTAGATTTACAATGTTCAAGAACATCATAAGAAACACTCTATCGTTTGATCCAGTCTTTTTAATACTTCTGGTTGAAAACAAAACACCAGAACAAGCTTCAACATCTGCAACAAGCCTAAATGAACCAATAATCAATCTCATAAATCGTTTGCATTGGTGGTGCTCTTGTCTTTGTCTCTATGCATCCCCATTAGTGGGTCCATGTAGCTGATGTGTTTCATTAGAAGTAGTAGCATTCTAAGGAGTTGGTTCAACGCTTTGGGTGGTCACTTCTATAGGAGAAGTTGCACCATTGGCTAGAAAAACACCACTTTATGAAGAATAAATTCCATTAGTTGCAAATTTCACATCTCAATCAAGCTCTTTGTTTCAGCTGGAGACAACAACATGGAGAGTCACAATGTGCAAGGAAATTTTATATCCCTCTACTTGACTCTTTTATTTTTAAAACCCATGCAAGATACATGTACCTAAATACTAGAGGGACGAACCAATTAGGGAACACAATAGAAGCTCAGTACAGTTCAACAATGCGCTCATTAACCTCAAAACCATTCTAGTAACCTCAAAACCACTCTTAGAAAATAAAAATTTGATCCAAAAATAGTCGAGTTGTAGGTAGGTCGACCAATACACATCTTCACTAGGCCTTCACTAGGTCTTATTCTAGCCATATAGGCAGGGAGGGTCCAACATAGATACATACATGCATGTTATTCCACCTGGTGGAAACAGTAAAAATTGGCTGCAATAAAATATAGGTTTTCACCATGACGATAGTCCATGTGCCACCTGTTACCCTGTTACTTGCTACCTTTCTAGGTGGCATGAGTGCAATAGAAGAGGCATTGGAAGGTCGGATATTGACGAAATCGGATGACTGAACATATTCCAAGAGTTGTTGTTGCCACTTGCAAAAATAATAATTAAGAATGGGCTTGATTCCTTTGTCCTAGATTACCTCGTTAACAAAAATAATTTAAGACACTCATCAATGTATAAATATTCTATTTCTCATGCTATGTGTTCCTCGTAATATTAGCTATTGTGTGTTAGTTAATATTGGCAGTGGAGTGATTCACTGGCATAATTGATCGTAGGGAATTAGATACCGGGTTATACCTTCTCCTTCTGAATGAATGTTTTTCCCGTATGGGCTTCAGTTCAAACCCCACTTGTACTAGTTTACTTAGATTCCACTGGCCTGGGAGATTTTTCTTAGACCGAGGAAAGGAAGGTACTATAAAACTCTTGGGAGATAAATCAGCTTGGGCCTTAAACCCTGTGAGAGGTGCTTATAGAACCAATCTTGAATAACAAGCTATTTTTCAATTTTGAGCAGGGCCAATACTATCCAGGGTGGTTGTGGAAGATGTACAAGCTGGGGGGCCCACTTAAGTGCAGACTCAAAATGGAGAATTTCCAAGTACATCCCTTATTGCTTACTTGCAGGGATACTCCCATAAGAAGGCACAATGATAGTTGTACATGCGGATTCAGGGCTACATGTAATTTAATAATGTTTAAATTTTTTTATTTGAGGTTTATTATTCATATCATGAAGAAATTCTATGCATTTTTAATAGCTATGGAGAAATATCCTTTAGTATATTGGGACGCACGATCACCGCATAAACATAATTGTTAGTTGGGATATTTTATATTGGATGCCGAATAGATATCCGCATAAACATTAATCTTAGTTGGGACTTTATATGCATTTCTTAACCTTCGCATTAGCATCTTGAAAAACAATTATTGTATCTATCACGTGTTTTGGATTTTTATTTAAAAGTAGTTATATAAGATGTTTGTCTCTACACTAGCACAGCCGCTAACTCGTGGCTGAAAACGCCGAAAGGGTGGACAGCTGAAATTCGTGGCGAAAATGAAACGCACACAGAAAATGAAACGCACATGCAGCCAGAAAATGAAACGCCTAGACAGTTGAAGAAATTTAAATGGTAATCCGAAAGGTTAATCATTTAAACGTGGCAACTACAGTAATTTCTTAATATGATTAGGTAAATGTTAAAAAGTAAACAGGGTAACGGATGCATTCAGAAATACAAGGAAGTTATGAAGAGTAAATCACATTCATTGATTTGGGAGGACGACTAAGAATATGCCAGCGTCTTCAATTGTTAACCACCAGATTAAAATTTTAGATTAAAAGCTGATTAATTGTGCTTATTGTCAATAGGTATACGCCTTTCGGCGTAATTAATGTTAGTTAGTTGGGACTTTATATGCTTTTCTTAACCTTCCCATTATCATCTTGAAAAACAACTCAAGAGTTTTGGATTTTTATTTAAAAGTAGTTATATAAGATGTTTGTCTCTTTGTCACTGAAAGAATCTTTTAAGTCCTAAACTTTTTGACTTTTGTTTAAAAAAAACGTATATAGTTTATATGAGAAGTTTGAGTTTTGGACTTTTGTTTTAATAAAAATTATATAAGAAGTTTGTCTCTTAGTAGCCGAAAATCTTTAAGTTTTAGGCTTTTAGTAATGCTTTCATCACATTCTCGCCATGTTTATTTTTTGGTTCTCATACTTTCATACCCATGTCTTCTATTAGGCACATGATTTGCTAGTCTATTCTCACAATGACAATGTCAACTTATATGTATATATAAACAAATGAAGATTGCAAAGCTCAATAATACATATGTTGAGTTCACACAAACAACCCATTAAATTAGAGTGGTCGTGGGTTAGGATTGACGATATGCAACCTGTGACTTTAGAATTTCTAAATGCATATCAAATCTGAGTTAAGATGGGTCTATCTTAATCTAATGTTTTTAAGGATATGAGATGAGTTTGTACTAACTTGTATGTCTTTTTGTTAGTTTGTAGAAATATAGATGGTTCTGTTAGTTTATATATGCATGTGCATGCTTCCAAAGTTTAGATGGGTCATTTTTAGTTTATATGCATTTACTTACTTTCATAATCTCTACTACAACATATTCTATAGTTGGTGTATTCCGATGAACAATGTGAATAGTGGCAACAACATCACAATATGATGTGATGTAACTGAAAGAAAAAATTCATATCAAAGAAGTGGCATTCACCCCAAACAAATATATTATGCGTCTAACACAACATCTGAAAGAACATTACCCTTCAAATTCTCAGGCACGTCTCACAATGTTGATGAAAAGGTGGGAATCACCACCCGTTGGAACTCTATTAAGGTTGTTGTAAGAGCACATGATGCCATGAGCTACTGGTATGTCGATAACACATATCTGAATGATCCATATATATTTATTGTATATACACAATGATGTTTCTTATATTATATAATTCAATACAACATGATTTTTTCATGTTTTATTTGTTTTGGATACTCAATATATAATCCAATGTGATTCATTAAATTGTAGTTGGAAGACATCATTGTGGAGGATAGTGAGCATGAATGTGGGTGGATGGTGCCAAATAGTTGTTTGTTTAGTTTACAAAACATTCAAAGAATTTGAGGTTGTTTATTCATATCATAAATTTTGGGTTTTATTGAGCTTCGAGATTCTCAAAGTGTTTGTTCAATGATGTAAAACACAAACCCATTGTCTTGCAGGCCATTAGAACATTCAGTGTGTTATGGAAAAGCTCGAATAATTTCAGCTGCAACATTGATTGTAATATTATTCATGAAACAAGTAGGTTACTTATTTAGCTTGTAAGTAATCATCTTTAGAATAACTTTAGGTACCTTGCTTATCTTGCTTCTAAACAAGCATCTTTAGAATATCTTCCAGCTCATCCTTATAAAGAGAGAATCCATTTGAATATGATTTTTTGAATCAGGTTCCTTCTTATGAATATGTATGATATCCTTCTTATGATTATGAATATGTATGATACTACTAATGCAATATTTTTCACTGGATTATCCATGGTCTATCATCTATGGCATGACCTATTGGTGTGATGTGGTCCTTTCATTTAAGAAAAAATCCTTCTATTACAGGTTGGTTGTAGTTAAAAAAAAATCCTTTTATTACATTTTGGTTGTAGTTAAGTGGGAAGGGAATTGTCGAGTTGTGTTCCTCAAATCAAAGGTGAATTGCAACCACAATGCTCAAATTTTCTATGGAGGCGCATACTCAATTTTTCTATGGAGGTGCATAATATTACACATTATTTGATGGTTATCAAGTTTTGTACATGGTGTTGAGGCCACTAACAAGCCTCTAGGTCGAGGGGGAGTGGGGCAAGGAAGGGGTAAGCTTCAATCGACCTTAAACCAGTGGTCGATCTCGCCATGTTTGTCCTTGGTCCAACAATTATGAACAGGGAAAAAAAACAAACCCAATTGAAGGCGCCTAGTAATAAAGGCGTCTATAGTAAGGTAACAAAATAGTTATTGTTTCCCTATATCTATTTGGATCAATTGCCTAGGGAAGACAACTTACACCAAAGATTTATTATAGCCCTTCCACTTACACATTTAGTTTTCTAGTTAGTCAAAACTAACTCTCTTGTCACCAAAGCAATAGGAACCACAAAGAAATATGACATGGACATTGTTCTTTGTTTTTAAAATATGTAACAAAGAGCTTTGGTTTTTAATAGTCTACTTTTGTTATAGAATTTCTAAGTGAGTTTGGTTGGATTGTCTCTTCTCAAGGGGGGCATATATGAAAGTTGAGAAACTTTTAGAATTTGAAAAATTCAATTTCAATATATTTCACTCTTACTACATAAAGAATTAAAACATGTCTCCAAGTGATGAGATGTCTCATTTGATTATATTTTCCTCACAGGGGAATTTCAATTTGACATAAATTAAAATTTATAAATTTTGTGTGTAGATGATGGAAAGAGTCGAGTTTCTCTTTATTGACCTTTTCTCAACAATGTCCTGACTAAACAACTGCACTATCAGTGAATAAATTTGGAACCAAGCCACCCAAATTATGAGAAGAACAAATCGGGTCAAAGATAACCTCATAAACACTGTCAGAAGTTGGGGATCAAGATCCTACAAAAGCCCAATCCTGAACATAACCTGGCAACTCCTACCATGATTCATATTTTGGCAAATTTGGAAGGAAAGAAACATAAGAGTTTTTCACTCCCAGTCCTTCCCGACTGCCAGCATCTAGTCCCCCATTCTCTCTCATCTCCAGGAAACCCTTAAGCTCCATTCATGGACCAAAGAAGACCTCCCCTCTGACCCGGGAGAGATCTCGATTCTCAACTCTTGGGGATTCACGCTCTCACACTCCACTTCGTCTCCAGAGCCCCCCCTCACAGCCTCAACCTTTAGTCCCTCGGTCTGGTCTCCCGCTCCACTCAGGTTTCAAAAAATCAACTTTGATGGCGCTTCAAAAGGAAATCTGGGCCTCTCAGGTGCACGAGCAGTTATAAGAAACAACAAAAGCCAAATCCACAGTATCACAATCGAAAATATGGGATTTGACACCAACAACTCAACAAAAATCCGGGGTCTAATTAAATGAGTACAATTGGCTCTGGACCACAACCTTACCTATCTGATCATAGAAGGAGACTCCAAACTCATAATTGAGCTGGCATCTAAAATCCTCAACAGAATAAATCTGGAAAAAATCACTCCTAGTTGGTGCCTACTGGGTCCCCTCCACAGCTTCCAATCACTCCTCAGACCCTCTCTCACTATCACTACCTCTCACATAAGACACGATGCAAATAAGGTAGCGGACAGACTGGCCAATGTAGGAGTTGATCTCATGCATGCAGATCACTCTCACAAATTCCATCCGATCCTAAAGATCGACACTATGGACTCACTGTACGGAGCTAGCCCAAAGGGACTACCCTCACCCAGATGGGGTGCCACCTGGCGAGAAGCGACAGACAGTTGGATCAGGGCAGCCGAGGGAGTTATTAACCCCAACTGCCATCCCCTGTGCAATTACTCCCCCATGGCTCACACCATGAGGGGTGTTATGTTAGTGCACCTGGCTGGGCTCTTGGGTGAGCAAACCAGCTAGGAAATTTGTACCATGAGGTTGTAGAGGTCCCATTGGACTTCAATGATGATCACAAGGGTGATTTCAGGCTCTTATAGAGTAAATTGCATCACTCGGATTCAATTCACTTCATTCTCTACCTGGTGCACTCTCTCTACAACACACTTCAGCCCTCACGATACTTCCGACACCATTGTTCTTTCCCTGCACATCAGTGGAATCCTCCCCACCTCCATCCACCCCCTATGAACCAGGGATGTCCACTCTGCCTTGCTCTTCTTTGGCTCCTCCATCTCCCTCCACTGCACCTTGTACCTCTCCATAGCCTCCACTCACTCTCTCTACCACCTCCTCGTCCCCGCCACCATGCCACAGGAGCGCTAAAAGCCTAAGAGGGGCGCTCGTAAAAAAAATGCCCTCTCCCGGGCTAACAAGATCACCCCTCTCAAAGAGCGCTCATCGCTCACTTCGCCCATCCCCTTCATTCAAACCAGATCACTCAATCGACTCCACTTCAGTGTCTTGAGGTCTGCAAGGTCAAAATGGAGACGACCTCCTCCACGACGCACTTTCCCCTGTCTCCACCTCCATCTCTTCTTTATTGTCTGAGCATTGTTAAAGAGGAGGTGCCACCCTTGGGCGAGCATCTCCCTCTGGCCACCAACCTCTTATCCCCCCTAGTGGTCAAGCCGGGTGACCCTTACTATGGTGCAAAAAGCTACCAAGTGGAGGAGGAGATTCCTCCAAGTTGGCAGCTAGAGAATATGGTAGGTACAGACAAGGAAATCATTGCGTGGGGCGACGACGAGACTGGAAAGGAGGAAGCACCTCTACCTCAACACTTTTCCAACCATATCGTAGAAGAGCACCTTGAGCTCCTCTTCGAGATCAAGCAAAGGCAGGACGACCAGATGCATTCTCAAGGCTTTATCGGTCAAAGGATGGACATTTTGTTTGAGGCACTCATGGATGCTCCAGTGCAAGCTGGTGCCCGTCTTGCAGACATTGGTTCACGCCAGCCTATACCATTCATGGACAATGAAGTCCAGCCATGGATTGAAGACCCAACGTTACAACTTTTTGTTTATTGCAATCACAACGTCGGTGGTCTAATTTATCACGACAACAAGCTAGATTCTTTAATATTTTTTTCTTATTATGTATGTATAATTTTAGTTATGGCGGCTCTGTACATAGCCAGCCTTAGAATAGGAAGGCATAACTTGGCTCCAACAAACTCTTGCATATTTTTGTATAATTTTTACAGTTCCAGTGAAGTTAGAACTCAACAAACTATGGTAGTGTTGGAACAACACGTAGCCACTTGTTCTGGTTTCCCTCTTGTGGTGGAACAAGTGGCTACTAGGTGTCACTGTATAGAAGACAGATGATATTAATATAAGGTTTCGCTTTTTTATTTACAAAAAAAAACCAATGCCTGTGATTACGACCTATATCAAACTGTGCAAATGGAAGAATTTTTCTATTGCATTGCACGATTGATTGTAGTAGCTCTCTGGCAATATCAAAAGCACGCTTCTTGGAAGAGAGAGGAGTCTTGTAGTCTCTCAATGTAACAGTTGCAACATATATAAAATAAACTAGTCAGTGGAGTCGCATCCTCAATTTGTGTTCTTCTGAAAAGAAGATTCACAAGCGTACCAACTATTAATATTATAGTCTCTGCAAATCAATGTGAGTGTGTGAGTGAATAGATGCCAGATCGGTTTAGATGTTTACCGGTTTTTCATTTATACATAGTCTATTCAGTAATAGAGAGAAGAAACAATGGGGAAAGGTGAGGAGGGAGTTGTGAGGTGGCTAGCGATAGTGGGAAAAGACGATGAGGAAGCAGTGAGGCGGCTAGCGATAATGGGGAAAGGTGATGAGGAAGCTGTTAGACAACTCGACTTGCAGAGATACTTAATGAAACCCTAGGTGATTTTATTAAAAATGCATTTTTCAAGAAATACGATGTAGCCTAGGCAATAAGACCCCAAAGTTGATAACCAATATATCATAGATAGAAGAAATAAAAGTTTTAATTTATTTTAATTGCAATAAATCTAAATATTAGATTTTACTATGTTAAACTTATGAAATCAAAAGTAAATTTAAGTCAAAGGAAAAACTAATGGAAGTGACTCATCACTATAGTTCATGCCTAAAGCAAGGACTAATAAGATTATTCATCTTATCTTATTAAGTGTATTATGGATCCTAGTTTTAATGTTTTCATTAAATTTGGCTCATTCTTAAGGTTTTATTTGTTTTCATTAATTTAGGTACATTTATATGGTTTTTTCAGTTTTCTATAATTAAAAATTACAAGCTATTTTAGCAACATTATTATTGAAACCATGTTGAAGAGATTTTATATCTTCACCGTGTAGAACATAATTGACAAAAATTCTATTTTTAAATAGATGTTTATTCCATTTTTATCAAAAATATATTGAAGCAATAAACCTCTTTGTTATAAGGAATTTAACTAAAAACATAATATTATTAATTGTTTTAAAAAAACCTAATACATAACTTATTAAAATGAATTTAAATGAAAGAGTAAGGAATTTAGCTAAAAACTTAATTTATTAGTAATTGTTTTAAAAAAAACTAATGGTTTTCCAAAAAACTAATCTAGAAATTATGAAGACTGAAACTCTATTCAAAGATTGTTGCCTAAGGCTATGGAAAACTTTACAAATACATGGGAAAATGTTATACATCAAATTATAAATCAAAATCCTATAACTAGATTAGTTATAGGGAAAGGGAAAACATGTTAACATATTTTAACCAATACAAATATGTGTGATGTTTTTATTTTTGCTTGGAATGTTAAAATTAGAGAAAATGATATGGAATGATATTGAGCTTTTAAAATATATTTTTGAATGGTATTATTTAAAATGTTATAATTAAATTATAAATAAAAATCCTATAATAAAATTACAGGAAGGGAAAACATGTTAGGGTATTTTAATTCACACAACAAAAATTAAAAAATTACTTATAGGGAAAGGGAAAACATGTTAGGGTATTTTAATTCACACAAATATGTGGGATGTTTAATATTTTTGCATTTATTTTTATGTTTGGAATGTTAAAATTAGAGAAAATGATATAGAATGATATTGAGATTTTTAAATATATTTTTGAATAGTATGATTTTTTATATGATAAGAGTTTGTTCATTTATTAATTTATTTTTAAATTATTAATTTGATTATAAAATATTTAACATAAATTATCATAAGTTAACTGTGAATTATTAATGACTAAATTGATTAGAAAATAGCTTTTTAATTGAATTACTTATTTTCTTATCATTTACCAATGTTAAATACGTTTAGAATTGTCTATACATGGATAGTGATTGATTGCTTGCTTGCTTGATAGAATTTATTATAATTTTAAGTTAAAATTTTTATGTGTATCAATTTTTTTTTACAAAAGTTATATTGAGAATAGTTAGATGCTTTACAATTTAGGTATATGGTAAAATTTATTATAATTTTTAGTTGAAAGTTTATGTGCAACAATTTTTTACAAAAGTTATATTGAGAATAGTTAGATGCTTTATAATTAGGTTGAAGGCGTTCTTTTAGGGAGAGTTCTCTCTTCACTTTTCGTCATTTGTCCATAGCTATTTGCAATGGTACACGTGTTTTGTTAATCTGCCATGTGTGATTGTCGTCCACCGCCTCAATGTCAATTCCTTCCTTCACCCATATGCTACTACACGAATTGAGAAGTATTAGATAAACCCGCATTGGCTCTTGTGTTTTCTCAACGAAAATTCTGAGTGGTGGTCACAACTCGATCCTTGGCATCCATGTGAGGCATCGAAAAAAATTATCCTGCACTCCACCTCTTGGAAGTCGATGTCCTCTTAGACCAGAGTGTAACCAAGAAGCTGCAAGAAGTTGTCTTCGTCCCAGTACAAGGGCGTCGTCCCGCAACCTAAAAAGAGTTGGGACAGATGACCTCGCAAACGATGGAATTGATCAGACATTCATGGATACAAGTTTTGTTGTGCAACACAGAGTTATTTGACACATTTCTAGACTTTGTTGCTATATTTCCTAGTGGACACATCCTGCATGAACAATCTATCATGGATAAAATCCCAAATGATGCAACAATTGCTTTCGTTTAGAGATGAAGTAAGAAATGCGTCATGCCATGGAGGATCCCAAGTTCACATGGATTCCTGCGCTCCAGGGTTAATGGGATTATTTCCTCACCCAATAGGTTTTGCGGCTTCCATTTCTCCTGTTGCAAACCACGAGACCTCGTCTTGCAAATATACTCAAAATACCGCGACACCTGGTAGTGTGAAGTCACAACAATGACCTTTCATCTCCCACGGATTTGTCGAGAAAAATTCTACAATTTCTAGGTATATTCATCTCTAATGTCAGTTTTGATTTGTTTTGTTATTCTTATGGATTTCATCAGTTATTACCGCTTAGATAGTAGCCAAGTCCTGACTGTGTTTGTGTCTTGTCATTTAATAAAGGTCTGCGTCTACAATGACAATGGCAACAATAGGTAAGACAACGACTGTGAGCCCATTGATGATCTTCTATAATGGCTCAGTCAGTGTTTACGATGTCCCAGCACACAAGGTATGAGATTCAAGCCAAGCACTTCAATTTCTTTGCTTCGACTAGGGTTTTTACATATTCTCATGGCCGAGTATTTTCACGGTCAGGATGAAGCGATCATGATGCTAGCCACCACTGCAATTTCTAATTGTAAGGAAACTTCTCATACGTCTACCATTACAACTACATCCAAAGCGTCAACCAATAAACTGATCTCCATGGAAGTACCAACAAAGAAATTTTGTAAGGTAGCTAGAGAGGTAGTGGGGGGGCCCAGAGGGCCCATAGTGATAATAGTGGAGGTCATTCAATGTAAGGTGGACTAGGTCCACTATATTATTAAATAAGGCCCACTATGGTAGTTAGATATAATAAGACAACGATATGTAGTATGGTTTTTTATCTATTTAAGAAAATCTATCCAGCAATAAAAGAGTGGAATGTGTGTAAATTTGGGCATATATCTGTTATAATTTCCTCGGAACTTAACTTATGCTATCACACGGCATATATATGTTATATATATATATTATATTTCCAAACTATTTCAGCAGGTGCAGGTATAGATGCTATCGTACGACCTTGCTTTTCTTGTATATCATTTTTAAACACTTTTATCTTAGCCATATCATTTTTAAATAGAAGAGCAGTCCAACCTCCGACATCCATTTATGACTAAAGAGCAAAGGGTTGACCAAGCAAGGGTTGACGATATGCAACCTCTCGCTTCACAAACTTGAAGTTTATATCAAACCTGAGTTAATATAGGTCGTCCCAACTTATATGTATATATAAACTAGCACAACTGATTCGCGGTTGGAGATCGCCGAAAGGTATTGGTGTAAATTACTTGTCATTTAGATCCACATCCAAAATAAGGTGAAGCTTCACATACTTCATTTCTAATCACATGCTCCATTGCTAATTATATAAACATGTCAATCAATTGTACAAGACAGTAAATTTTTAATCAGATTAAGTAAATATGAAAAAGTAAACACAGAAACATACGCCTTTATAAAAGATAGGAAGTTAATGTTTCAAATCTGAATCCTCCATTTAGTGTGACGACCAAGAATATTCTATCTACATTTGATCCTGTCCATAAAAACCACATTAAAAATTAAAAACATATTAAATGTGCCCATTACCAATAGGTATACACCTTTCGGCATAACAAATGAAGATTGCAAAGCTCAATAATACATATGTTGAGTTCACACAAACAACCCATTAAATCAAAGTGGTCGTGGGTTAGGATTGACGATATGCAACCTGTGAATTCAGAATCTCTAAATGTATATCAAATCTGAGTTAAGATGAGTCTATCTTAATCTAATGTCTAATGTTTTTAGGGATATGAGATGAGTTTGTACTAACTTAAATGTCTTTTCCTTCTTTCGAAATATAGATGGTTATGTTAGTTTATATATGCATGTGCATGCTGCCAAAGTTTAGATGGGTCATTTTTAGTTTATATGCATTTACTTACTTTCATAATCTCTACTACAACATATTCTATAGTTGGTGTATTCCGATGAACAATGTGAATAGTGGCAACAACATCACAATCTGATGTGATGTAACTGAAAGACAAAATTCATATCAAAGAAGTGGCATTCACCCCAAACAAATATATTATGTGTCTAACACAACATCTGAAAGAACATTACCCTTCAAATTCTCAGGCACGTCTCACAATGTTCATGAAAATGTGGGAATCACCGCCCGTTGGGACTCCATTAAGGTTGTTGTAAGAGCACATGATGCCATGAGCTACTGGTATGTCGATAGCACATATCTGAATGATCCATATATATTTATTGTATATACACAGTAATGTTTCTTATATTATATAATTCAATACAACATGATTTTTTCATGTTTTATTTGTTTTGGATACTCAATATATAATCCAATGTGATTCATTAAATTGTAGTTGGAAGACATCATTGTGGAGGATAGTGAGCATGAATGTGGGTGGATGGTGCCAAATAGTTATTTGTTTAGTTTACAAAACATTCAAAGAATTTGAGGTTGTTTATTCATATCATAAATTTTGGGTTTTATTGAGCTTCAAGATTCTCAAAGTGTTTGTTCAATGATGTAAAACACAAACCCATTGTCTTGCGGGCCATTAGAACATTCAGTGTGTTATGGAAAAGCTCGAATAATTTCGGCTGCAACGTTGATTGTAATATTATTCATGAAACAAGTAGGTTACTTATTTAGCTTGTAAGTAATCATCTTTAGAATAACTTTAGGTACCTTGCTTATCTCGCTTCTAAACAAGCATCTTTAGAATAGCTTTCGACTCATCCTTATAAAGAGAGAATCCATTTGAATATGATTTTTTGAATCAGGTTCCTTCTTATGAATATGTATGATATCCTTGTTATGATTATGAATATGTATGATACTACTGATGCAATATTTTTCACTGGATTATCCATGGTCTATCATCTAAAGCATGACCTATTGGTGTGATGTGGTCCTTTCGTTTAAGAAAAAATCCTTCTATTACAGGTTGGTTGTAGTTAAAAACAAATCCTTCTATTACATTTTGGTTGTAGTTAAGTGGGAAGGGAATTGTCAAGTTGTGTTCCTCAAATCAAAGGTGAATTGCAACCACAATGCTCAAATTTTCTATGGAGGCGCATACTCAATTTTTCTATGGAGGTGCATAATATTTCACATTATTTGATGGTTATCAAGTTTTGTACATGGTGTTGAGGCCACTAACAAGCCTCTAGGTCGAGGGGGAGTGGGGCAAGGAAGGGGTAAGCTTCAATGGACCTTAACCCAGTGAGATAAGCTTCAATGGACCTTAAACCAGTGGTCGATCTCGCCATGTTTGTCCTTGGTCCAACAATTATGAACAGGGAAAAAAAACAAACCCAATTGAAGGCACCTAGTAATAAAGGCGACTATAATAAGGTAACAAAATAGTTCTTTTTTCCCTATATCTATTTGGTTGAATTGCCCAGGGAAGACAACTTACAACAAAGATTTATTATAGCCCTTCCACTTACACATTTAGTTTTCTAGTTAGTCAAAACTAACTCTCTTGCCACCAAAGAAATAGGAACCACAAAGAAATATGACAGGGACATTGTTCTTTGTTTTTAAAATATGTAACAAAGAGATCTCGTTTTTAATAGTCTACTTTTGTTATAGAATTTCTAAGTGAGTCTGGTTGGATTGTCTCTTCTCAGGGGGGCATATATGAAAGTTGAGAAACTTTTAGAATTTGAAAAATTCAATTTCAATATATTTCTCTCTTACTACATAAAGAATTAAAACATGTCTCCAAGTGATGAGATGTCTCATTCGATTATATTTTCCTCACAGGGGAATTTCAATTTGACATGAATTAAAATTTATAAATTTTGTGTGTAGATGATGGAAAGAGTCGAGTTTCTCTTTATTGACCTTTTCTCAACAATGTCCTAACTAAACAATTGCACTATCAGTGAATAAATCTAGAACCAAGCCATCAAAATTATGAGAAGAATAAATCGGGTCAAAGATAACCTCATAAACACTGTCAGAAGTTGGGGATCAGGATCCTACAAAATCCCAATCCTGAACATAACTTCGCAACTCCTACCATGATTCATATTTTGGCAAATTTGGAAGGAAAGAAACGTAAGAGTTTTTCACTTCCAGTTCTTCCCGACTGCCAGCATCTGGTCCCCCATTCTCTCTCATCTCCAGGAAACCCTTAAGCTCCATTCATGGACCAAACAAGACCTCCCCTCTGACCCGGGGGAGATCTCAATTCTCAACTCTCGGGGCTTCACGCTCTCACACTTCACTTCGTCTCCAGAGCCCCCCCTCACAGCCTCAACCTTTAGTCCTTTGGTCTGGTCTCCCCCTCCGCCCAGGTTTCATAAAATCAACTTTGATGGCGCTTCAAAAGGAAATTCGGGCCTCTCAGGTGCACGAGCATTTATAAGAAACAACAAAAGACAAATCCACAGTATCACAACCAAAAATATGTGATTTGACACCAACAACTCAATGAAGATCTGGGGTCTAATTAAAGGAGTACAATTGGCTCTGGACCACAACCTTACCTATCTGATCATAGAAGGAGACTCCAACTCATAATTGAGCTGGCATCTAAAATCCTCAACGGAATAAATCTGGAAAAAATCACTCCTAGTTGGCGCCTGTTGGGTCCCCTCCACAGCTTCCAATCACTCCTCAGACCCTCTCTCACTATCACTACCTATCACATAAGATGCGATGCAAATAAGGTAGCGGACAGACTTTCCAATGCAGGAGTTGATCTCATGCAACAGATCACTCTCACAAATTCCAGCCAATCCCGAAGATCGACACTATGGACTCACTGAACGGATCTAGCCCAAAGGGACTACCCTCACCCGGATGGGGTGCCACCTGGTGAGAAGCGACAGACAATTGGATCAGGTAAATCGAGGGAGTTATTAACCCCGATCGCCATCCCCTGTGCAATTACTCCCCCATGGCTCACACCATGAGGGGCGTTATGTTAGTGCACCCGACTGGGCTCTTGGGTGAGCGAACCAGCTAGGAAATTTGTACCAGGAGGTTGCAAAGGTCCCATTGGACTTCAATGGTGATCGCAAGGGTAATTTAAGGCTCTTATGGAGTAAATTGCATCACTCAGACTCAATTCACTTCATTCTCTACCTGGTGCACTCTCTCTATAGCGCACTTCAGCCCTCACGATACTTCCGACACCATTGTTCTTTCCCTGCACATTAGTGGCATCCTCCCCGCCTCCATCCTCCCCCTACGAACCAGGGATGTCCACTCCACCTCACTCTTCTCTGGTTCCTCCATCTCCCTCCACTGCACCCTGTACCTCTCCATAGCCTCCACTGACTCCCTCCACCACCTCCTCATCCCCCGCACCATGCCACGGGAGCGCGAAAAGCCTAAGAGGGGTGCTCGTAAAAAAAATTCCCTCTCTTGGGCTAACAAGATCACCCCTCTCAAAGAGCGCTCATCACTCACTTCGCCCATCCCCTTCGTTCAAACCAGATCACTCAGTCAGCTCCGCTTCATTGTCTTGAGGTCTGCAATGTCAAAATGGACATGACCTCCTCCACGATGCACTTTCCCCCGTCTCTACCTCCATCTCTGCTTTATCGTCTGAGCAAGTTTAAAGAGGAGGTTCCACCCTTGGGCGAGCATCTCCCTCTGGCCACTAACCTCTTAGCCCCCCCAGTGGTCAAGCAAGGTGACCCTTACTATGGTGGAAAAAGCTACCAAGTGGAGGAGGAGATTCCTCCAAGTTGGCAGCTGGAGAATATGGAAGGTACAGACAAGGAAATCATTGCATGGGGCAACGACGAGACTGGAAAGGAGGAAGCACCTCTGCCTCAACACTTTTCCAACCATATCGTAGAAGAGAACCTTGAGCTCCTCTTCGAGATCAAGCAAAGGTAGGACGACCAGATGCATTCTCAAGGCCTTATCAATCAAAGGATGGACATTATGTTTGAGGCACTCATGGATGCTCCAGCGCAAGCCAGTGCCCGACTTGCAGACATTGGTTCACCCCAGCCTATACCATTCATGGACAATGAAGTCCAGCCATGGATTGAAGACCCAACGTTACAAATTTTTGTTTATTTCAATCACAGTGTCAGTGGTCTAATTTATCACGACAACAATCTAGATTCTTTAATAATTTTTTCTTATTATGTATGTATAATTTTAGTTATGGTGGCTCTATACATAGCCAGCCTTAGAATAGGAAGGCAGAACTTGGTTCCAACAAACGCTTGCATATTTTTGTATAATTTTTACAGTTCCAGTGAAGTTAGAACTCAACAGACTATGGTAGTGTTGGAACAACACATAGCCACTTGTTCTGGTTTCCCTCCTGTGGTGGAACAAGTGGCTACTAGGTGTCATTGTATAGAAGACAGATGATATTAATATAAGGTTTCACTTTTTTATTTACAAAAAAAAAAACAATGTCCTGTGATTATGGCCTATATCAAACCGTGCAAATGGAAGAAGTTTTCTATTGCATTGCACGATTGATTGTAGTAGCTCTCTAGCAATATCAAAGGACGCTTCTTGGAAGAGAGAGGAGTTTTGGTGTCTCTCAATGTAATAGTTGCAACATATATAAAATAAACTAGTCAGTGGAGTCGCATCCTCAATTTGTGCTCTTTTGAAAAGAAGAGTCACAAGCATACCAACCATTAATATTATAGTCTCTGCAAATCAATGTGAGTGTGGGAGTGAATAGATGCCAGATCAGTTTAGATGTTTACCGGTTTTGCATTTATACATAGTCTATTCAGTAATAGAGAGAAGAAACAATGGGGAAAGGTGACGAGGGAGTTGTGAGGTGGCTAGCGATAGTGGGGAAAGACGATGAGGAAGCAGTGAGGCGGCTAGCGACAATGGGGAAAGGTGATGAGGAAGCAGTTAGACAACTCGACTTGCAAAGATACTTAATGAAACCCTAGGTGATTTTATTAAAACTGCATTTTTCAAAAAATATAACATAGCCTAGAGAATAAGACCCCAAAGTTGATAGTCAATATATGATATATAGAAGAAATAAAAGTTTTAATTTATTTTAATTTCAATAAATCTAAATATTAAATTTTACTATGTTAAACTTATGAAATCAAAATCAAAAATAAATTTAAGTCAAAGGAAAAACTAATGGGAGTGACTCATCACTATAGTTCATGCCTAAAGCAAGGACTAATAAGATTATTCATCTTATCTTATTAAGTGTATTATGGATCCTAGTTTTAATGTTTTCATTAAATTTGGCTCATTCTTAAGGTTTTATTTGTTTTCATTAATTTAAGTACATTTATATGGTTTTTTTAGTCTTCTATGAGTAAAAATTAAAAGTTATTTTAGCAACATTACTATTGAAACCATGTTGAAGAGATTTTATATCTTCACCGTGTAGAACATAATTGACAAAAAAATATATTTTTAAATAGATGTTTATTCCATTTTTATCAAAAATATATTAAAGCAATAAACCTCTTTGTTATAAGGAATTTAACTAAAAACATAATATTATTAATTGTTTTAAAAAAACCTAATACATAACTTATTAAAATGAATTTAAATGAAAGAGTAAGGGATTTAGCTAAAAACTTAATTTACTCGTAATTGTTTTCCAAAAAAACTAATTGTTTTCCAAAAAACTAATCTAGTCTATTATTAAGAATGAAACTCTCTTCATAGACGGTTGCCTAAGGCTATGGAAGACTTTACAAATACATGGGAAAATGTTATACATCAAATTATAAATCAAAATCCTATAACTAATCTTAACATGTTATAGGGAAAGGGAAAACATGTTGACATATCTTAACCCCTACAAATATGTGTGATGTTTAATTTTTTTGCATTTTTTTTGTTGTTGTTTGGAATGTTAAAATTAAAGAAAATGATATGGAATGATATTGAGCTTTTACAATATATTTTTTAAAATATATTTTTGAATGGTATTATTTAAAATGTTATAATTAAATTATAAATAAAAATCATATAACAAAATTACTAAAAGGGAAAACATGTTAGGGTATTTTAATTCACACAACAAAATTACTTATAGGGAAAGGGAAAACATGTTTGGGTATTTTAATTCACACAAATATGTGAGATGTTTAATATTTTTGCATTTATTTTTATGTTTGGAATGTTAAAATTAGAGAAAATGATATAGAATGATATTGAGATTTTTAAATATATTTTTGAATCGTATGATTTTTTATATGATAAGAGTTTGTTCATTTGTTAATTTATTTTTAAATTATTAATTTAATTATAAAATATTTAACATAAATTATGATAAGTTAATTATGAATTATTAATGACTAAATTGATTAGAAAATAGCTTTTTAATTGAATTATCTATTTTCTTATTATTTACCAATGTTAAATGCGTTTAGAAGTGTCTATACATGGATAGTGATTGATTGCTTGCTTGCTCGATAGAATTTCATTTATAGTGATTGATTGCTTGCTTGCTCGATAGAATTTATTATAATTTTTAGCTAAAATTTTTATGTGTATTAATTGTTTTTACAAAAGTTATATTGAGAATAGTTAGATGCTTTACAATTTAGGTATATGATAAAATTTATTATAATTTTTAGTTGAAAGTTTATGTGAGACAATTTTTTACAAAAGTTATATTGAGCATAGTTAGATGCTTTATAATTAAGTTGAAGGCATTCTTTTAGGGAGAGTTCTCTCTAGACTTTTCGTCATTTGTCCATAGTCATTTGCAATGGTACACGTGTTTTGTTAATCTGCCATGTGTGATTGTCGTCAACTACCTCAATGTTGATTCCTGCCTTCACCCATATGTTACTGCACGAATTTAGCAGTATCAGATAAACCCGCGTTGGCTCTTGTGTTTTCTCAATGAAAATGACGAGTGGTGGTCACAGCTCGATCCTTGGCATCCATGGGAGGCCTCGACAAAAATTATCCTGCACTCCACCTCTTGGAAGTCAATGTCCTCTTAGACCAGAGTGTAACCAAGAAGCTGCAAGAAGTTGTCTTCGTCCCAATACAAGGGCGTCGTCCCGCAACCTAAAAAGAGTTGGGGCAGATGACCTCGCAAACGATGGAATTGATTAGACATTCGTGGATACAAGTTTTGTTGTGCAACACAGAGTTATTTGACACATTTCTAGACTTTGTTGCTATATTTCCTGGTGGACACATCCTGCATGAACAATCTATCATGGATAAAACCCCAAATGATGCGACAATTGCTTTCGTTTAGAGATGAAGAAAGAAATGCGTCATGCCATGGAGGATCCCAAGTTTGCATGGATTCCTACGCTCCAGGGTTAATGGGATTATTTCCTCACCCAATAGGTTTTGCATCTTCCATTTCTCCTACTGCAAACCACGAGACCTCGTCTTGCAAATATACTCAAAATACCGCGACACCTGGTAGTGTGAAGTCACAACGATGACCTTTTCTCTCCCACGGATTTGTCGAGAAAAATTCTACAATTTCTAGGTATATTCATCTCTAATGTCAGTTTTGATTTGTTTTGTTATTCTTATGGATTTCATCAGTTATTACTGCTCAGATAGCAGCCAAGTCTTGACTGTGTCTATGGCTTGTCATTTAATAAAGGTTTGCATCTACAATGACAATGGCAACAACAGGTAAGACAACGACTGTGACCCCATTGATGATCTTCTATAATGGCATGGTCAATGTTTACGATGTCCTAGCACACAAGGTATGAGATTCAAGCCGAGCACTTCAATTTCTTTGTTTCGACTAGGGTTTTTACATATTCTCATGGCCAAGTATTTTCACGGGCAGGCTGAAGTGATCATGATGCTGGCCACCACTGCAATTTCTAATTGTAAGGAGACTTCTCATACGTCTACCATTACGACTACATCTGGAGCGTCAGCCAGTAAACTGATCTCCATGGAAGTACCAACAGAGACATTTACAGGAGCAGTTGTGCAACAACAAACAACTTGCAAGACGAATGTTGGTAAACAAAACAATTAAACACAATTTACGTAGAAAATTCCCTATTATGTCTGTTTCCGTAGGTTTCAATTTCTTTTGACGAAGTGGAGAAATACTACGAGACTACCGATTGCGAGGAAACACACACTGCAACATTTTCTCGAGAATCGGAAATAGAGGTAATACTAGGCTCAACAGAACAATTTTGGGTAATTTAACAGAATATCCAAATTATCTCGATTTCTAGATTCTAATTCTAATTGGATTGTGCATACTCCAGGTGATTGCATATTGAACATTGTTAGTCCTTACACGATGAAAACCTCTGAATCCAACACCGTCTATCAGGATGACTCCCAATACCACATCTGTATGTGTTGTTTACTAGCACAGTCCTAGGGTTTATCAGCTCTTGGATTTAAGGTTTGAACACTGATTTCTTCAAAGCTAAAGGTCGTTGTCTTTAAAACCCCTGTTTTTGTTTCTGGTTGACTATTGTGTTCTAGCTTTTTGCACATTATCTTTACTCTCTATCAGAAATAGAAGAGTCTGTTATGTTCATGTTCATAAATTGATTTTGTTCAATCAAAGTTATATTACTAATTGTTTCAATTTTTGTGAATTTCTTATATACATGATTTTGTGTTAAGATGTGTAATGCCTAACACGAATCTATGACATTAATTTTTAATCATGCTATTAGTTTAAGAAAAAAAAATGCTCTGCGGAAAACCTGCACTTTTCCTCAATGAATTAATGATGGCTTGTGTTTTGTGTTGCAGATGACCTTGCAAATCCGAGGTTGCGGCCTAAATTCCAACGAAGTGTCGAGATTACCTTGGCTCTCCTCCAACCCACTTTCGAGACCAATGTATATGGTACGTGCGTACACCTTCTTTCCTGAAACAAACACCAGTCGGTCAAAATTACTTAAAAGAAAAAGGGGAAATTTAAATTTTGAGATCTATTCAACTTTACAGGTTTAATGCGTGTTATAAAAGAGGTGGTGCCTCATATGAAATCCCAGGCGGAGGGAAAAATAGTGAATCACACTGGTGACCGCACCAGTGATCAAGAAAGTCATTATTGTTACTATGGAGGATTACATTGTATACCATTTGGCCTGGCTCACCGAAGATATAAATAGCTTTACTAATTTCCCATTCTCTTAATAGATGTAACTTAAAATGAGAATGGGATTTCCTATTGCAGATTACCCTGGCCTCAATTGACCAGCGACCTTGATGTAGATCACCGAATGGTGGTCGACCCCTTTTGATGGAGTAATGGAATGGAAAAATCAATGTATATTCAATAACATGCTGAAATTAGCAGTTCTCGTATGTAATTGACGTCAATCTCTAGGACATTCTTTCTAGCCCTACGGTATTTGGTAAGATCGGTGGAGAGTTGGTGATTTTTATGACGGGTCAACAAGACAGTTAAATGTCAATCCTACGGATGTGTACATGCATCTATAGATGCATTGAATGGAGGTGGTTGGATGGCATTGGCTTATGCTGAATGCGTTTCCAAATCTTGAGAGTAGCGATCATACAAAATTACATCTGCAAAGAAAATCCTAAGGCAAACCGCTAATGACCAAAGTAGCATGAACGGGTTTGTAAAATCATTTGTATAGTAGGCGGTCTGGATTTGTAAAATGAGTAGTAAGGACGACTTTTGAAAAGGTTTCATAAGGGATCTGCTTTTAGTTTGCACACGATGGTGCCTAGATGAGCTCCTAATGATGTTGGAGTCAAAGCCTCCCATTCTTCTAGTTTTATATAAGGTTGAACCTTCTTAGCTCAGGCGGATGCGGAGTATTTATGCTCAAGCAATACAAAACCTGGTAGAGAATAAAACTCATGAATTGAAGCTACGATATGACTTCAACACTATTAACAGTTGGATAAATGCAGTTTCTCTTGTTGCAAACATTAGCGATTTCATGTTGGAGGTGTGCAATGGGTGAGAATTCAACCTTTCCTCTCTATGTGGTAGTATCTTATGTTTGATGAATAGACATAGATTCACAATTTGAAACTACCACATGTTACTCTAAAGACATAACTTTTTCCCCTTCTTTTTACTGTCAGTTCTTATATTTATAAAAACAATTTTACAATTAAACCAAATCTATTACAGAAAAAACATGTTTCTATAATCCTATAATTTATTTTAGTACTGTAAATTTTTATTGCAATCAATGTAGTGAAACAAACATACTATACTCTGTTTTTCTTCTTTTCATAAACAAAAGTCTCTTACAGAGCATAGACTACTATTTTTTTTTTTTTGAAGAAATAAAGCATAGTTTGTAAACAGAGCATACTCTGTTTTTCTTCTTTTCATAAACAGAGCATAGTCTTGTACATAGCATAGACTACTAATTTGTTTTAAGAAACAAAGCATAGTTTGTAATTTGTTTTTAAATAGTGCAGGGAATTTGGTTGTTGTTATATTCAGCTGTGAAATATATTTTGTTTATATTCATATATGAAATCTATTTTGTTGTCATGAAATCACTCTGCATTTTTTGTTGTTGTGATGCTTCATTTATTTCTAGGTGTGATTCTAAGAAAGCATTTAAATCCTTTTGCTCATATCCTTCAATAAACGTTTGTTTCTCTCTAATCATATTATTTTTTCTCCTGCATAAGTAGCAAAGATTTGGAGATGGAGCTCTTAGATAAGGTAGTTAAACATGTGTTGCAAATGGTGAAAAGACCAGACTTGCAAGTGGATGAATATCCAAAAGTGTAACATCTCGCTCTTGCACATACTAAGCCAACTTATTCTTTGAGGACACTTGCTCGCAAGTGATCCAGATTATTATACTTTTGGGCATTTGATTATGATTATGAGGCATTATGAATTGATGGCATGTTGTTTTGTTGCATTGACATAGACAGGTGCTATTGACTCGGTTTTACTGATTGTGAAAGATTTTGGACCTCAAGGATTCAGAGGCATCGATGGAACCCCTTGGACTCTGGATCGAGTCAGGGAGTGGACTATTGGGGTTTGATTGTTGTATATATGACATTTGTGCATTTGATTAGATGATATGAATTTGGATATATTTCTAACATGATTCGTTGATGATGCAGGCTGACGATATCTTGCCGACCAGACTCACATGCGGAGTAGAGGGCTCACGCACAATAACTAGAGACATTGAGGGAGAGGTGTGGACAACAGCCCTGCCACAACCTACTAGCACTCCCGTTGTGGCTCGAACTGTAGGTTAACGACTACCTAGTTCGAGAATACCTACGATGTCGTGAGGGAAGACTGCGACAGTATCTCATGATGATTCTAAGCGGCGCGCAATAAGGCAGTGGCCTTATTCCTTAGAGGCCCTTAGTCTCCCACAAGATCACCTAGCGGAGTATTGACTCCAGGGGTTTTTTATGTCTACCAAGTCAGTTAAGAGGTAAGTGGCACCCTTGGAGCACGTAGTGCATTCTGAAGGGCATGTAGCACAAAAAAAATGAAAAGAGGCGAGTGGCACCCTTGGAGCACATAGTGCATCCTTAAGGGCACGTCGTGCAAGGGAAATAGACTGGGGCGAGTGGTACCCTTGGAGCACCTAGTGCGTCCTGAAGGGCACGCCGCGTTGTTAAATAATAAATGAATAAACCTAGATGGCCTTGGGACGAATAATGTGATAAAAAATATTTAAAACATTTCCCCTAATAAATTGTCACCCAGCCTAGGAAAATAAAGTCTAGGTCTAAGTGATACTTGTGATAAAAAAATTTATCTGTTTTTATAAAAAATAAAATAAAAATAAATAAATAATAATGATAATCATCATTAATCATGTGACGAGAAGGGGGTAAGTAATTCATTTATTTTATAAAAATCTTTTAGGGGATAAAATAAAAAAGGGAAAAGGGGAAAATAATTGTTTTGTCACTTATGCTAATTAAAATTTGTTATTTAAAAAGGAAAAAAGGGAAAAAGTTAATTTTCTACACCTGCCAATTTGAGTTTTAAATGAAAGGGGAAAGAGGGAAATTTAAAAGAATTGGGAAAATAGGAAAAAGCAAGAAACATAAAAAGAAAGGGGAAACACAAGGAAAAAAAGTAGAAAGTCTAACTTAGTAAGGTATCTAGCATTTAAGAACTTTAAAAATTAAACTCAACTAGTAAATTAGTAAGGGGGTAAGTCATTAAAACATGCAAGGGAATATGAGGACACCTGGGAGTGATTCTAGGAATGCTTTTAGGTCGGTGAGGGAAATATGATTAATTAATTAATTAATGAAATTAATTTATGGTGCAATGAAGGGGATGGGTGACACATGTATGGGGGGGATTTTATGAATTAAATAGTTGAAAAATAAATTAAATGGGAATTTGGGAAAGTAAAGGACTTCGAAACTCTATATGATGGAGGGACGAGAAGGATGATGGACCTTTTTGGTTATGTGTAACGTTACGCTGCAAAATTTTAGACTTGAATGACTTAGCTTGTGGGAGTTGGGATTTCCAGCTCGGTGAGGAGTGGTAGCTCGGCCTTGTGAGGCAAGCTGGGACCTAGATGATCTTTGGTTCAGTGTGTGTGGCCCCTTTGTGGCTCGGGGGGCTAAGGGGGAAGAAGAGTACCCCTATTGTTGGTTGGGAGGTACCGGTGAAGTCTCATCATTCAGCAAGCAGGAGCTGCAGGGAGCGCGCGAGACAGCAACTCAGAGCGGACGACTTGGGTTACGGTATGCTTCCTTTATTTTTGCATGGTAGATTATTAGTATACTTTACGCTTTTAGTTATGTATTTTTAATTGGGTAAAGAAAATGATTGATTTAGCATTTTAATTGAGAACTGAATCTCCCCCATAGCATTAAGCTCATTGTTGATTGATTCCCTTGGCCTTTGATTCCCTGCATGTTGTGACCATCCTATGATTTTATCGATTTGTGATGAGTTTTCGCTTTGTATTTCGCCTTCATCCCTAGCTCATCAATCCTCGCCTAAGCAGTCAGCCAGGAGCCGGATCGACGATCGTCACTTCGATATTAATAGACCTATAGATCCTAACACCCTGATTTTATGTGCGTGGATGATGAGTGACGAATGTTTTTGCCTAGTCGTCTAGCACTGTTGATTGATCCTGGTTGACTAATTGTCTTGCGTCTTATTGTGATTGATTACCCCTACGAATGTTTATCCCTTCCCTCAACGAACCACTTATGATCCTCTGCGTTTTTGAAACCTTTCCTGGTAAATTTTAAGTATGCTATATATATTACATTTCCTGGCGAATTTCCCTATGCATTTGATATGTTCTAAAGGAAAACTTACCTTGCGTTTAACCCATCTAGACTGTGATTTACCCTCTACATTATTGATATATTTTGATGGCGAATTACCCTGAGTTTTTCATACTTTTGGCATGCGTTTTTTTTTTCTCTGCAATATTGATTAGCACTGGGTAGCGACCTGTTGTTACAGTGTCATTTTATTTGACTGTTCTGGGTGTTGTTACTCTACAATATCATATTTCATTTGATCTCTCTTGGATTCTTACACAGCAGTTTTTAATCAGGGTGGACACAACAACTCCATCGTTACTATGCGAATTGTTATTCTATTGGTGAATTACGCGTAGTTTTTGATATATTCAACCACAATGATTCCCTTTGCATTTTATTGTGTTTGATGGCATTTACCCTCTGTGTTTCAATACGCTAAACCTCGAAATTATCCTTCTGCAATCCACTTATCTGATGGTGAAATTACCTTCCACCTTTGACACATTCAACCATGAATTCCCTTTGTGATTCATGGCTTTGATGGTAAATCTTATGTTGTGATTTCATTGCGGTTCCATTGACTGCGATAACAACCATAATTTTTACTTGACCTTTATTTTTATAAGGTGCAATTGCTTGAGGTAAAATTGTATTATAGAAAATAGAGGTTCTGTGCATGCAGTCTTCCAGAAAAGAGAGATGTGAAATGAAACCACGGTACATATCTTTATAACCAGTAATGACGCTAAAATTTAAAATAAGTCGATGGGAGAAAGGATTAGAATCTGATGCAGGCTTGAGATACGAGGCATTAAAATCATTCTATTCATCAGATTTTGGTGGAAGCATTGTTGAATTAATAATTTTGTATTACTAAATTGTAATTTGATTAAATTAGTAGATTCAGAAGTTGAATTCATTCCAAATTTTGTAGTTTGCATTTGCTCAAATCGTAATTTTACAATTAAGTCGAGTGCAACTTCATTGTGGTTTTTTTGTTTAACTACTGGACTGTGATTTCCATTAATCAACTGAGCGTCGTCTAGTGATAAAACTCAGCAAACTGTCACGGATTTAACCCAACTATTTGAGGTTAAAACTAAGTGTTTGGTCAGCATTAAAACTTAGTGAATTGATGGCTGCTTTGACAGTGTATTTAGATGGGAAAATTGAATTTACTGCAGGACTAGGTATGGGTAGCGATTGTTTTTTGTGCAAACGGTGGTGTCCTACAGTACTATTATTATTAACTACCATAATTTTAGTGACAACGAATTTAAACAATAAATGGCATGAATGGTGGTATAGTTACCACTGCTCATGATTTCATGGATTCGCATTTATGTTCAGACAACGAACTGATATACTGACAGCGATTTGATTTAGGTTTTAGCAACATGAATAACATTTTTGGACAACGATTACATTAAACAACATTTGTAACTGTTATGGTCAGCTCCCTTAAAGCATATGATGACGACTTAAATAATAAACAACAAGTTTGTTTTGTAGACAATAATCTCACTTATGCCTAATAGATGGTGAGTTTGGCCATCCTTGTTGACTGTGTTTTATTAGTTGTCATTGTGAATGATAGAGTGTTTTCATGTGATTAATAGGATGATTTATAGGTGGATGACAACTTGGTTAGGTGATTAGAATTGACATCTTTTTAGTAATCTTAACAACGTTTAAAATGTCATCATATTGCAAATATATCCTTCTTTTATAACCCTTTATTTACGTGTAGTTGTCTTATGCCAAAGTATCCCCTTCTAGACCAACCTTTAAAGGTGTAATGGGATAATCCTTTTGCTTTCTTATCCTTTTACATCTAAAGATTAAAATTTATTTTTAAGACCATAATTTCTTTGAAGAGATGTTGAGGAGTGTGCACTAAAGCTGATGAATGTATGGTGAGTTATGACCTTGAGATTCTCGTTTTTTTTCTAAAGTTCGTGAGATACAAGTTTTACTTGACCTTCACTAGTTGTCTAACTTTGTTCTCTTTATTAAACCCTCTCTCTCTTTACATATATAATTATGGTTAAGCAAAATCCCAATTATTGCGCTCACTATAGAGATTTAAAGTTAAAAATCCCTGCGCACAAAGTTCATAATTATTACTCAATTATCTCAGTTTCATAGTCCGGGAAATTTCGTTGATAAAAATTTTCTCTTAAGGAAGTAAGAACTCGTTGGCTAGTGGCACAATTTAATTGAAGGTCGATTGTTACCTTGCATCAGTTGTCCTGTCTTTTGGGTGTTGGGGTTAGTTGTCAGGGTTTGGATAGTTAACTTGATCTCCTAGCACATTGATTTTAACTTATGTTGAGGGTCTAGGTTGTTGTTGTGCCACGGTTGTTGTCGCGCCCATCATCGATCGGTGGCATGATTTTTGATGAGGGGATCATTGTGCACTCTAATGGTTGGAGGCGAAGGACAACTTGGTAAGGGTTTGTGATGCCCATTATGGGCGTTGTTCGTTGTAGTTGTTATTGGTGCATGAGTGGTAATGCCTTCATGCGTTGGGTTTGCGCGTCGTAGAGGTTCTAGTTGGGGTCATCAAGATCGTTGTGTCGGGAATGTGGTTGTGGTCCCTTAGACTGTAGGCGTCATCCCGTTGTGTCAGGCGGGTAGTCATTTCCTTTTTCATCTATGCATGTTTTTCCCCATTTCTCTTTGTGTCAGTGCTTGAGTCGTCGTTGTTTGTTGCCTGATCGGTGTGCATGTGTTCGTCATCGGCTTGTGTGGTTCAAATTTTTGTCATTTCCTTCTTTCCTAAAACAAAAAAAAAATTCACTTCCTCTTCACTTGTAGTCATAACGATTGGGGTCGTTACACATGGTATCAGAGCGGGTTCAACCCTGCAACTATGGATCGCCATGTTTCCACTGCAGTGAACCCTTGAGTTGAATTAGTAATAACTAAAAACTTTAACGTATTCTTATGGTGTTGTCGATTAGAGGACGCCACAAAGGTTGGCGGTGGGTGTCGTGGAAAAAGGTGCGATGCCTCCAGAAGTGTCCCACCCTCGAAGTCTAACCCCAAGGGGAGGAATAAGTCCTTGGGCTGGATCTGATTGTTATAAAGGATGATGATGGCTTGACAATGTCCTTTCATGGAATGTCAGAGGCCTTGATTCACCATTTGTACTAAGATAAGGCCAGGGCGCTTGTACCCCGGAGGGTTCACAATGCACCCAGCCAGTACCGTTAGTATTCGCTTCGAACTCGAGAAGGTCAATTTCTTAGTTCTTTGGTTCCCCAAACGACACATCTGCCAAGGCATGGGGGGAGAGTATGGCGATGTTCTTGCGCTTTGCGATTATACTTCCAACACGAAGGTCCGCATGGCGGTCCTCCACTAAAGGGGAGCACTCTTCCATGGTGGAAGATGCTCCTGTCGTTTTTGAATATGACCGTCGAAGACGTGTCATGGGAACTGTTCGAGGAACGGTTCCAAGAGAGGTATCTTTCTGAGGAATTCGTTGAGTGTCATCTCAATGAGTTCTACACGTTGCGATGAGGCAGCCGCATGGTGCCCGAGTACAAGGCCCATTTTGGAGCTACTTCAGTATGCTTTGCACCAAGTTACCCATAAACTTAAGTTCAAGAAGTTTGAGTTTGGCCTTATTGTTATAATTTGGCTTCTACTTCAGGTACCATGAGTACTGGACCAAAGAAAGTATGTTGGATTGTGGGGAGCCACATGACCAACATTACTGCCCAGAGGAAAGGGTCGGCACTTCTGGATTAGCTGGACCCACTACCATGGGAGTTTTGGGCAAGGCCCATCAGATTCATGTAGCAGTGAATAATCGCCAAGCAGAGCACGAGTCAATTGTACTTGAGACGTCAGGTACCATCGCTGACCAGAGCCTTAGTATTTCGATAGATCTCGGTGCTACCAAGAGTTTCATTTCTGGTGCAACGCTAAAAAGGATTAAGGTAAAGGCAGTCGAGCAAGATGAGTTTAGCTTTGAGAGATGGCTTTGGGAGCCAAACAGAAGTTTGGAGGAAAGGTTACGGGTTGTACCCTTAACCTGGGAGAGTTTTTCACCAGGGCCAACCTGTACATCAGGATCTAAGGATCTTATGATGTCGTGATCGGTATGGACTGGTAGGAATCGCACGAGGCGATACTCAACTATAAGAAAAAATGGATGAGCTTGGTCGATGATGAGGGACAGAGACGCGTGATTGTAGGTCGGAACCAGGGAGTGTCCCTGAGGTTTATCTCTTCCTTATAGTTACGGAAGAGCATGCACAAGGAATTTAATATTTATGTGATCCTTGTATTAAATGAAAAGGGAGTAGTGGAAGGTCTAGAACACCTTCCGGTGGTGAGAGAGTTTGTAAACGTCTTCCCTAAGGAGCTACCTGGGATGTTTCCATAGAGGGAATTGGAGATTACCATAGACCTAAAACCAGGGACTGAACCAATAGCGAGAACGCCTTATCGTATCTCAACCCCAGAGTTACAGTAGTTGAGAATGCAACTGAAGGAGTTGTTGGACCTGGGACTTATATGTCCAAGTGTGTCACCGTGGGGTGCACCTGTCATTTTCATACGAAAGAAGGATGGGTCGTGGAGACTCTGCATTGACTACTGTCAATTGAACAAGGCAACGATCAAGAATCAGTATCCCCTGCCAAGGATTGATGATCTATTCGATTATATGAAGGGTGCGATGGTATTTTCCAAGATTGATTTGCAATCAGAGTATCACCAGTTGTGGATCAAGGAAGATGACGTCCCTGAGACCGCATTTAAGACAAGGTTTGGACATTACGAGTTTATTGTTTTACCGTTGGACTGACAAACACCCCAGGGGTATTTATGAGTTTGATAAACGGGGTGTTCCACGATTACTTGGATAAGTTTGTCGAAGTATTCATGGACGATATTTGATTTACTCTCGGACGACGGAGGAGCATGATGAGCACTTGTGTTTGGTACTACAGTGTCTGTGAGAGCATAAATTGTTTGGGAAGTTGTCCAAATGCTCATTTTATCAATCAAGGATTCACTACTTAGGGCATGTCATCTATGGTGAAGGTATTGCCATGGATCCAGCAAAGGTTGAGGCTATTATTGAATGGCCTGCACCAACGAATGTCACGGAAGTGCGTGGCTTCATGGGTTTAGCAGGATACTATCGATGGTTTGTCGAGGGATTTTCGAAGATAGCAATCCCGATTACTTAGTTACAAAAGAAGAACAAGAAGTTTGTTTGGACTGAGAAATGCGCGGAGGCATTTCGGAGGCTCAAGGAGCTATTGACAACAACACCGATACCAAATTTCCCTGAAATGGATGTGGACCTCTTGGTATGCACTGACGCATCCAAGGAAGGCTTAGGTGGAGTCGTTATACAAGACGGTTGAGTGAACACTTACATCTGGAGGAAACTAAGAAGGCATGAGGAAAACTATGTGATGCACGTTTCGGAGTTGTTAGCCATTGTTTATGCCTTGAAGGTTTGGAGACACTACCTAGTTGGACGAAAATTTGAACTAAAGATGAATCATTGTGGACTACAACACATCTTTACGCAAGGCGACCTGAATGTTACAGGTATGAAATAACTGAGAGGGGGGGGTGAATCAGTTATTGTAAATTATTAACAATCTCTCTCAATTTTAACTTCGAATCATTAATCTTAGTGGCAGTAAGTCTTTACTGTGAAAACCAGTGTTGTAAACATAAA
>ML803203.1:180268-207740 GCA_009831015.1 Picea engelmannii | reverse complement strand
ACCAGTATCAATCAGTTAGAAGCAGTTTATTTTTCACAGTATACCTGCTCACAGTCTATGTTAACTTTCGTGGTTAAGCCAACGGAAACAATTAAATATGTGTATAACATATCTAGCTATAACTAAGACCGTTTAAGTTCTTGTCAATTACTTGTACTATTGTCAATTTCATGTAATATTATATATGTTTATATTATAACACAGATCTATTTAAAAATCTATTTAAAATTCGATATTAGATGAATGATTAGATTTGTAGATTTGAGTGGTTAAGTTTGTATAATCTGAGTGTTATTGAGATTTTTCAACATTTATGCATTCAGAAAGACAATTTAAACTACAAAAAATACAGATTTTGTTCAAATTTACATGACCGGATTCAGACCAATTCCTATCAAAAAAAACCCAAAAAATAAAACATTTACTTTTCATTATTATTTCCTTAACCTTTAATAAGTTAAATTTTTTATTTTTTAATTTATAAAATTATTAATCTAAAAAACACTTTTCTTCTAGATGCATAGAGATCATGTCATTTACTGGAATATAATTTAAGTGAAAAATAAACAATCTATGGCATAGTTATTTAAACCAATTCCAATTAACATTCATAACAATACCCAAAAAAAAATATTTTATTTTAAAAACCACCTGATAAAATTGGTACTGTTTAGAGAAATTTCTTTGAAATAACAATATTGCCAGGTTTTTGAGTAACCAACTGAAAATGTAGTGATGATTCAAGTGATACATTTAGTTATTTAGTTTTACATGAGTTAAGAGCTCTATACATATGGCTTATGATTTAAGTTATCAGTAGTATAAGATTGCAGTTTGCATTTTTCTAAAAATATAGAAATATAAAACATATAAAAAAAATAACATCAAATAAAAAATTATTAAAAAAAATAAAATAATATTACTAAAAAAGAAATATAATTTTAAATTTAAAAATTAAAATAGTTTTATAAAATCATAAAGTATTATTATTGTTACAGATTTTGTGAAAGAATATAAAAAATTGATTTAGAAGTTCGGAAGTATTTGCAAATTTATGTATGTAACTATGTCAGATTAGTGGTCACTACCTCATATTCTCTTAGAGTAGAGGTATATTAAATACCTGTATCTTGGACAAGATCTCCCAAATGAACACTACATTTCATCATATTTGGTTTTGCACCACATAATATAATATAGTTTAACAATCTGTGTTTACTCACAATTCTTTTTTGCTCTTTTTGTTTGTTTCTATTTTATCTTATTTTTTCCTTTGCTCTTTTCACAATCTTGAGTTTTTATCTGTCAGTCTTCTCTATTATTTTTATATATTAAAACATATAAAAAAATACAAAAATTTACTAGTATATGAAAATTTTCTCTTATTAGGTTTATATATATATATATATATATATATATTAAAAAATTATATAAAAAAATTACAAAAACATTTTCATTTTTCTTATTATACAGGTTTAATGATTTCATATTTCTCTTTTATAACATCTGAAGGCCATTTTTCTTTCCAAAATTTTGCAAGTTGTAAGTAAAATGAATGAAACAATGAGAATGAGTTATTAGGTTTTGCATATAGGCATATTAAGTTAGACAACCTGGGGTATCATCCATGTTCATTATTTAATTAATTAAATTTTTGAGCAATAGGATCTTGACTCAAAAGTAGCTCTTTTTTGTCATAAAGATTACTGGACATTCTATCATGTCTCAATATACTAGATGATTCGAGAAACATTTAATATCTCGATTGTATTTAAATTTCAATTCAATGCTTTGGGTTTTATGTAACTTTAATTTTTCAAAATGATACATATTCTAAGTGGCTTTAATGCATTTTTTTTAGTTTGTGCGGAATGCAAAGTTTCAAAATGCCCACATCAAAAAAAATGTTTTAATTAAAATGTCGTCCAATCAAAGGAAGGTCCTAGTCAAAAAGTGTTTTGATCAAAAGAAAGATCCCGATCAAAAGATGTCTTCATGGAGAAAAATTTCCCAATCACCATGTTTGAAAACTGCTTGCTTTTCATTTTTTTGAAAATAAAGTAGTAAAATGTATAATTGTTTATTATGCATTTTGCTCAATTCCACACAAATTCCTCATGGTTTGCAAAACAAAGTTACAAGGAATCTTTTAACACTAAAATTAATCTTTCATAAAAAAATTTTATTGATTTTCATTTTGAACATGCATTATGAAAAGTTTCACTAAGTTATACCACTTTGATGTTATAAGTCTTTTATAATTTGAAACTATTTATTTTTTTGATTTTCATTTTGAACATGCATTATGAAAAGTTTCACTAAGTTATACCACTTTGATCTTATAAGTCTTTTATAATTTGAAACTATTTATTTTAAATTTGCAAAATAAAAAGGAAAGAATTTTTTTGACAAATATATAAAAACTATTTATTTTAGATTTGCAAAATAAAAACGAAAGAACTTTTTGAAAAATCTGAAATAATTTTTTGACAAATATATAAAAAACTATTTATTTTAGATTTGCAAAATAAAAACGAAAGAACTTTTTGAAAAATCTAATGGTTTCATTATATATGCATGCTTGATTGAATGTATTGATGGCTCAAAAAAAAATGGGGCTTTAAAAAGTGTGAGTTTGGACTCATGTATTGTTTTGTGTTTAGTGGTGAGGCTTTGGATTTGTAAATATAATGGTTAAGAAAGATACACTAATTGTATAGGGATTCTTTATTTTAGAATTGATATTACATTAATAAGAAACTCTAGATTTAAAGTTATAAGTAATATTAATTTGATTATAAAGAATTTACTAAATTATATCTATCTATATATATTTAGTTTTAGTTTTTTTTATTGATTAAATACAATAACATAACTAATAATATTTGGTTTTAATAAAAGTTTTTAAATTAAAATATTAATTTAAAAAACATAAAAATTAAAAAATTATATAAAGTATTATTAAAAAATTATTAAGTTCATGTTTTTCTCACTTCATCTCACCTTGATCCAGGTGGATATCGGTGGCCACCCACTTTTTCCAACTGACTCAAAACAGTTTTCTGGTAATTTTGGCAATTTACTATTTTTAGCAATTTTTAACTTTCGGGGCCATTTTGAGGGCCTAAATGAAGTTTTTTTGGGATCGAGCTTCTCAATGATAGTCAAATGTATAATTGAGCCCCCAAAATGAATCTCCTCGATGATATTTTTCCAGCGGGCTATCATACGCCTAAAACGGAAATCGTATGCAAAAGTTACGACACTGAGAAGTTGATCTACTAACTTACCCAAACGGCACCCACATGACTTTTGGCACTTCATCTCCTAGGGTTAGGTTTTTGGATGTCTAGGGTTTTTGGCATTCCTGTTTATTATAAAAGGGCCTTCAGAGCTTCATTGGAATCATCTTCTTGCGAATGCGAGTAGCTGTCACCTCTTCTCAGAGATAAGCTGCCACCATTCTAGAGAGTCTTTCACTTTATATTTTTACAGTCTCTGTACATTTATTTCATTAATAGAAATCGTCTATTCCTGTATATATGTGTTTATGGTTGCATCTCTGATAAATTTCTGTTATATTATTGGATATCTAGGATATCTCTGTGCATTTCTTTATTATATCTCTGCTCTCATTTCGTGCCGAAAATAATCTGGATCAGTGGTATCAGAGCAGGCTGTTCTTGATCGGGTTTTTTTTCAGTGCATGTCTCCGACGAGGTCTGAGTATAGAAAGTTGGGTCTTGAGCTTGTATCTCTTGAGGACAATCTCTCTCGCACACCCAAGAAACCCTTAATGGCCGAAGAAAATAAAAACATTAGAGCAGACGATCCTATCAATTTGTTGCTTGAGCAAGCTCTCACGCGACAGAGGGACGAAATGATGGAGAATTTTTCCCACATCCTTCAACGCTTGTCGATAGAAATAGACGCATCTTCATCAAACGACCACTTTGGAGGCACCTCGCCTTTCAAGGTACAAGTTAATTTTGATATTCCTGTATTTGAAGGACAAATAGATGCAGAAGCCCTAAACAAATGGTTAAATCTGCTAGAAGGTTATTTCTTTGTTCACAAATTGTTTGACAAAGAAAAGATCACCTTCGCACTCCTTAAAGCTCTCCCTCATGTCAAACATTGGTAGTAAACTTATTGGGAGCAAAGTTCCACAGAGGAGTCTGGAATATATGGGGTCGAGCCCACTTGGGATTTTTTTGTGGATGCGGTAAATCAATAGTATTACTCTGATGGAAACTATGAGGACCAGTACATGAGATGGACCACACTACGACAAGAGAGGGGTCAAGCAGTTCCGGAGTTCACCAGTACCTTCCATACCTTGCGCACCAATCTGTGTATCAAAGACTCCGAACGACATTTGGTTCTGAAATACCGTGGGGCTCTACACAGATATATCTAAACTGAAATGGATTTTCTGAACATCTCATCACTCGGTGATGCTTATCGATATGTTGTTAAAATCGAGCAGAAATTTAAGAAGCAAAACAAACGAGAGTTCGGGTCTGCAAATCCACAACAACCAAAGTATGACAAAGACGACCCTAACAAATAGTCCCCCGAAAACCAGTCCAAGCCACAGGAAAAGAAGGGTCACGAGAAGACAAAGAATGACACCGAAAAATGGTGTGATTTCCACAAAATACCCTAGCACAACACTAATGAATGTCGCTTAAAACAGTCATTGGTGGCCGAGATCAAAGACAAGGAGCTGAACCTTGATTCAGAATCTGATTCTGAAAATATTGGTAAAGGATAGATCATTGACGCAGACCCCACTGCTATTGTTGCGATCACAGCAATTCAATAAGAAGAACCAACAGATCCTGAAGAGGGGGAGCGCCTTTTTCATTCACATATGTGGGTGAAGGGGACCCCGCTGCATTTTAATGTTGATAGTGGAAGCCAGAAGAACCTCATCTTAGCAGAGGTCGTTAAACAGTTGGGATCGTCGACAACACCACACCCGCAACTATACAACATCTTGTGGCTTCACCAAGGACGAGATCTTCGTGTCATCCAATAGTGTCGATTATCATATGGCATCCAGCGCTTCAAGGATGAGGTATTATGTGATGTTTCCCCACTGGATGTCTGTGATGTTCTTTTGGGCCAACCATATATGTGGAAGCGCCATGTTGTTTATGAGTCTCGACCCCGCAGTGTCATTGTTTCTCTGAGGGGTCATCTCTACAGGATACTAGAGGTAGTTCCAACTATTGTTCCACCTAAAAAGTACCTCAAGGTAGTATCTCATACTGCAAAAGTCAGCTTCTTCACCATCTATTCAAAAGGGGAACAAAAGGACACTGCAACCACTACAGCCTCGCTCCAAGCACCTTCTATCCAACAGAAGCAGGCCGACAAGGTTGCAGCAAAGCATAAAGATTCCTTCTGCACACCGTCCTCTCATGTAGCCTGAATTATTGAACAACCTCAGCCTCAACAGGTTCTTGATAGAGTTCCACAAACCGAGCAGCGCGACGTCTACAGCAAGGCAAGCAGCTCACCAAGATGCATATTCTACAAACGCTTTTCCCTCTCCCCCGGGAACTCAACACAATGGATACCATTGCTTCCTAAGGAGGGAGGATTGATCCAGGTGGATATTGGTGGCCACCCACCTTTTCTGACTGGCTAAAAACAATTTTCTGGCAATTTACTATTTTTAGCAGTTTTTAACTTCTGAGGCCATTTTGAGGGCCTAAATGAAGTTTTTTTGGGATCATGCTTATCATAGATAGTTGAAGGCATAATTGATCCCCAAAAATGAATATCCTCAACTATACCTTTCCAACGGTCTATCATACGCCTAAAATAGAGATCGTATGCAAAAGTTACGACCCCGGGAAGTTGATGTACTAACTTACCCAAACATGACCCACATGAATTTTGGTGCTTCATCTCCTAGGGTTAGGTTTTTGGATGTCTATGGTTTTTTGCATTCCTGTTTATTATAAAAAGGCCTTCAGAGCCTCATTGGAATCATCTTCTTGCGAATGTGAGTAGTTGTCACTTCTCTTCTCAGAGATAAGCTACCACCATTCTAGCGAGTCTTTCACTCTATATTTTTACAGTCTCTGTACATTTATTTCATTAATAGAAATCGTGTATTACTGTATATATGTGTTTATGGTTGCATATCTAATACATTTATGTTATATTATTGGATATCTGTGATATCTCTATGAATTTTTTTGTTATATATCCGCTCTTATTTCGTGCCGAAAATAATCTGGATCAGTGGTATCAGAGTAGGTTGTTCTTGATCGTTTTTTTTTTCAGTGCATGTCCCCGACAAGGTCTGAGTATAGAAATTTTGGTCTCGAGATTGTATCTCTTGAGGACAATCTCTCTCACACACCCAAGAAACCCTCAATGGTGGAAGAAAAGAAAAACGACGGAGCAGACGATCCTATCAATCTGTTGCTTGAGCAATCTCTCACGCAACATAGGGATGAAATGATGGAGAATTTTTCCCACATCCTTCAACACCTGTTGATAACAACATGCACATCTTCATCAAGCGACCACTTTGGAGGCACCTCGCCTTTCAAGGTACAAGTTAATTTTGATATTCATGTATTTGAAGGACAAATAGATGCAGAAGCCCTAGACAAATGGTTAAATCTTCTAGAAGGTTATTTATTTGTTCACAATTTTTCTGACAGAGAAAAGATCACCTTCACACTCCTTAAAGCTATTCCTCATGTAAAACATTGGTGGGAAACTTATTGGGAACAAAGTTCCACAGAGGATTTTGGAATACATGGGGCCAAGCCCACTTGAGATTTTTTGTGTGGATGCAGTAAAGGAATAGTATTACCCTATTGGAAACTATGATGACCAGCATATGAGATGGACCATACTATGACAAGAGAGGGGCCAAGTAGTTCCAGAGTTCACCAACACCTTTTATACCTTACGCACCAAGCTGGGTATCAAAGACTCTGAATGCCATTTGGTTCTGAAATACCGTGGGGCTCTACACAGATACATCCAAATTGAAATGGATTTTCTGGACATCTCATCACTCGGTGTTTCTTATCGATATGTTGTTAAAATCGAGCAGAAATTTAAGCACCAGAACAAATGAGAGTTCGGGTCTGCAAATCCGCAACAACCAAATTATGACAAAGATGAACCTAACAAACAGTCCCCTAAAAATCAGTCCAAGCCACAGGAAAAGAAGGGTCATGGGAAGACAAAGAAGGACACCGAAAAATGGTGTGATTTCCACAAAATCCCCTGGCACAACACCGATGAATGTCGCTCAAAAAAGTTGTTGGTGGCCGAGATAAAAGACAAGGAGCCAAACCCTGATTCAAAATTTGATTCTAAAAATATTGGTAAAGGACAGATCATTGACGCAGAGCCCACTACTATTGTCGTGATTGCAACAATTCAACCAGAAGAACCAACAGATCGTGAAGAGGGGAGTGCATTTTTCATTCACAGATGTGGGTGAAGGGGACCTCGCTGCATTTTATTGTTGATAGAGGAATCCAGAAGAACCTCATCTCAACAGAGGTCGTCAAACAGTTGGGATTGTTGACAACACCACATCTGCAACCATACAACATTGGGTGGCTTCGCCAAGGACGAGATCTAAAGGTGTCGCAAGGTAGTATCTCATATTGCAAAATTCATCTTCTTCACAATCTATTCAAAAGGGGAATAGAAGGACACTGCAACCACTACAACCTCGTTCCAAGAACCTTCTATCCAACAGAAGCAGGTCGAAAAGGTTGCAAAAAATCGTAAAGATTCCTTCTGCACACTGTCCTCTCATGTAGATCGACTTGTTGAATAGCCTTAGCCTCAACGAGTTCTTGACAGACTTCCACAAACCGATCAGCATGACATCTCCGACAAGGCAAGCAACTCACCAAGATGCATATTCAACAAACGTTTTTCCCTCTCCCCCAGGAACTCAACGCAATGGAGACCATTTCTTCCTAAGTACGGAGGATTGATCCAGGTGAATATCGGTGGCCACCCACCTTTTTCGACTAGCTCAAAATAGTTTTCTGGCAATTTTGGAAATTTACTATTTTTAGCAGTTTTTAACTTCTGGGGCCATTTTGAGGGCCTAAATGAATTTTTTTTTGAGATCAAGATTTTTAGTGATTTTGAGGGCATACTTTATCTCCCAAAATGAATCTCCTCGACGATACCTTTCCAACGAGCTATCATACACCTAAAACGGAGTTCGTATGAAATAGTTACGACCCCATGAAGTTGATGTACTAATTTACCCAAACAAGGCCCACATGACTTTTGGTGCTTTATCTCCTAGGGTTAGGTTTTTGGATGTCTAGGGTTTTTGGAATTCTTGTTTAATGTAAAAATTCCTTCAGAGCCTCATTGGAGTCATCTTCTTCCGAATGCGAGTAGCAGCACATCTCTTCTAGATAAGTTGCCACCATTCTAGTGAGTCTTTCACTCTGTATTTTTACAGTCTCTGTACATTTATTTCATTAATATAAATCATGTACTATTATATATCTATGTTTATGGTTGCATCTCTAATACCTTTCTATTATATCCGCGATATCTCTGTGCATTTATTTATTATATCTCCACTCTCATTTTGTGCCAAAAATAATCCAGATCAATGGTATCAGAGCAGGCTGTTCTTGATTGTTTTTTTTCATTAGATGTTCCCGACGAGGTCTGAGTATAGAAAGTTGGGTCTCGAGCTTGTATCTCTTGACGACAATCGCTCTCACACACCTAAGAAACCCTCAATGGTGGAAGAAAAGAAAAATGGCGGAGCAGACGATCCTATCAATCTGTTGCTTGAGCAAGCTCTCACACGACAGAGGGACAAAATGATGAAGAATTTCTCCCACATCCTTCAACGTTTTCCGATAGAAACATACACATATTCATCAAGTGACCACTTTGGAGGCACCTCGCCTTTCAAGGTACAAGTCAATTTTGATATTCCTGTATTTGAAGACAAATAGATGCAGAAGCCCTAGACAAATGGTTAAATTTGCTAGAAGGTTATTTCTCTATTCACAATTTTTCTGACAGAGAAAAGATCACCTTCGCACTCCTTAAAGCTCTCCCTCATGTCAAACATTGGTGGGAAATTTATTGGGAGCAAAGTTCCACAGAGGAGTCTGGAATATATGGGGCCGAGCCCACTTGAGATTTTTTTGTGGATGTGGTAAAGGAACAATATTACCCTGTTGGAAACTATGAGGACCAGTACATGAGATGGACCACACTGTGGCAAGAGAGGGGCCAAGCAGTTCCGGAGTTCACCAATACCTTCCATACCTTGCGCACCAAGCTAGGTATCAAAGACTCCAAATGACATTTGGTTCTGAAATACCGTGGGGCTCTACACAGATACATCCAAACTGAAATGGATTTTCTGGACATCTCATCACTCGATGTTGCTTATCGATATGCTGTTAAAATCGAGCAGAAATTTAAGCACCAGAACAAACGATATTTCTGGTCTGCAAATCCGCAACAACCAAAGTATGACAAAGACAACCCTAATAAATAGTTGACCTAAAACCAGTCCAAGCCACAGGAAAAGAAGGGTCATGGGAAGACAAATAAGGACAACGAAAAATGGTGAGATTTCCACAAAATCCCCTGGCACAACACCAATGAATGTCACTCAAAACAATCATTGGTGGCCGATATCAAAGACAAGGATTCGAACCCTGATTCTAAAAATATTGGTAAAGGATAGATCATTGACGCAGACCCCACTACTATTGTCGCGATCGCATCAATTCAACCAGAAGAACCAACAGATCCTGAAGAGGGGGAGCGCCTTTTTCATTCAAAGATATGGGTGAAGGGGACCCCAGTGCATTTTATTATTGATAGCGGAATCCAGAAGAACCTCATCTCAACAGAGGTTGTCAAACAGTTGGGATTGTCGACAACACCACACCCGCAACCATACAACATTGGGTGGCTTCTCCAAGGACGAGATCTTCGTGTCAGCCATTAGTGTCGATTTTCATACGACATCGATCCCTTCAAGAATGAGGTATTATGCGATGTTTCCCCATTTGATGCATGTGATGTGCTCTTGGGCCAACCATATATGTGGAAGCACCATGTTGTTTATGAGTCTCGACCCCGCAGTGTCATTGTTTCTCTGAGGGGTCATCTCTACAGGATACCAGAGGTAGTTCCAATTACTGTTCCACCTAAAAAGTGTTGCAAGGTAGTATCTCATACTTCAAAATTTAGCTTCTTCACAATCTGTTCAAAAGGGGAACAAAAGGACACTGCAACCACTACAACCTCGCTCCAAGCACCTTCTATCCAACAGAAGCAGGTCGACAAGGTTGCAAAAAAGCACAAATATTCCTTCTACACACAGTCCTCTCATATAGCCCGACTTGTTAAACATCCTCAAACTCAACAGGTTCTTGACAGACTTCCACAAACCAAGTAGCGCGACGTCTCTAGCAAGGCAAGCAGCTCACCAAGATGCAGATTCAACAAACGTTTTTCCCTCTCCCCCAAGAACTCAACGCAATGGAGACCATTTCTTCCTAAGAAGGGAGGATTGATCTAGGTGGATATTGGTGGCCACCCACCTTTTCCGACTGGCTCAAAACAATTTTTTGGAAATTTTGGCAATTTACTATTTTTAGCAGTTTTTAACTTTAGGGGCCAGTTTGAGGGCCTAAATGAAGTTTTTTCGGAATCAAGCTTCTCAATGATAGTTGAAGGAATAATTGAACCCCCAAAATGAATCTCCTCAATGATACCTTTCCAACGGGATATGATATGCCTAAAACGGAGATCGTATGCAGAAGTTACGACCTCGAGAAGTTGATGTACTAACTTACCCAAATGGGGCCCACATGAATTTTGGCGCTTCATCTCCTAGGGTTAGGTTTTTGGATTTCTAGGGTTTTTGGCATACCTGTTTATTGTAAAAAGGCCTTCATAGCCTCATTGGAATCATTTTCTTGCGAATGAGAGTAGTTGTCACATCTATTCTCAAAGATAAGTTGCCACCATTCTAGCGAGTCTTTCACTCTGTATTTTTATAGGCTCTGTACATTTATTTCATTAATATAAATCGTGTATTATTGTATATCTGTGTTTATGGTTGCATCTCTGATACATTTCTGTTATATTATTGGATATTCACGACATCTCTGTGCATTTCTTTATTATATCTCCACTCTCATTTCGTGCCAAAAATAATCTAGATCACACCTACCGTATATTGCGAGGGTAGTGCATTGCAAGTTTTCTTGGGTTGTGGCGACTAACATGAGTGGAAAAATAAAACTCACATGTCATGGGAGAATTGATAGATCAAACCATTCAAATTCATTTAATTAAAAGAGCCACAACACTGATATATAACTATGATTGTAAACTATGGCTCTTTTAATATAACTATGATCATAAATGTTAATTGGGTGTAGCTTGGATGGTTGTGAGGAATGCTTTTTATCCTCCCCGCCTGGTTTCGATTCCCATAATGACATGAATAAATTTCATAATGAGTATGTTGTAATGGCTTCGAGCCTATGGAAAGTTACCTTTGATTCAAACTTGAATAACAAGGCAAGTTGTTCATACTATTTTGTTTTTAAGATTTTTTTTAATTATGTAATTTTAAGTTTTTAATATAGGATTGGAGTAATTTCTACAAATAATTTTGTTCCAAATTTATATTTATATATAAATAGGGAAATATAAATGTCAATGGGATAATGATATAGAAAAATATTATTTTTAATTTATATATATGTATTTTAAATTAAATTACATAATTTTCAATCTTTAAATATCTAAGTTAACTCCATAAATTTAACTCTTAACATATTAACCCTATAAATCTAAGTTAAACATGAACCACTAATCCACTAACTTCAATCCAGTGCCATAAACTAATGACAACCACTAATCTCCTCACCATTTATCCACTAAGAAACACACCATCTAATCATTAATCCACTAACTCATAATCCCTCTAACTATTGATCAACCAATCAAATAATATGCTCTAATCACTAACCAATTAAATCCATTTTGAAAACTTCAACTTACACCTATCACATTGTCAATAGTTACTAACACTTACACTTGTTCAATTCTACTTCAACTTTTAAACACATGGAATAACTGATATTGTTTCTATTTTGTTTTTAGGTTATGCACTGTTAATACATTATCACAAGTTTTAAATGTTTCTCTAATATCTCCCCCCACCCTCATAATATAATATAATAAATCCCCCACCCTTGAAAATGTATTTTATTATGAGGGTGGGGTGTGGGGAGATATTATACATTTTCTCTAATATCTCCCCCCTCTCCTAGATATATGAGGGTGGGGTTCAAAAGAAATATTAGGGAAAATGTATTATGAGGGTGGGGTAGAGGGAGATATTAGAGAAAATGTGTAGGGTGGAGGGAGATATTAGAGAAAATGTATTATACATTTTATTTAATATCTTCCCTACCCCACTACATTTTCTTTAATATCTTTGCCCACCCCAACCCAACCACACTCTAATTGGGAGATATCAGAGAAAATGTATTAAACATTTTCTCTAATATCTCTCCCACCTACAACTTATATCTACAATATAAATATATATTCCCAATGCTTAATGCTTATTTTTGTCATACTTCTTATACTTCCATATTAACATCTTCTAAACAAATGTTGGTTTTTTTCACTGCACCACCGTAAATACAGTACTGGAAATTTCGGAGCCTATGAAAGGAGCCAGTTCATGAACAAAAACATTGAAATCTTCTGAAAAAGATTATAAAAGACATAGTACACAAAAGGCAGGGCTTCAGCCGATATTGCTCTCTAGTTTTGATCAGAACTAACAAAATGTTTATGTGCTAATGAAGTTTTAAGGTAAGAATGACCATTATATTCATGATGAAAGTTTAATGGATGATATGTCTTATGTTAGCAACAATGATAGTTGTGCCATCCATGCGAGGAAGATATTCATTTTGTTTGAACTACTAATAGTGTACAATCCTCTTAGTCGTCGTGATTTATACAACTTGCACCAAATTTTTGGATGTCATATCCGATTTCTACCGTGTGCTACACCGAATTCATTAAACGACCGAAGGATATATCATAAAACGCCCAGTTTTGCTGGGTATGTCATTTGAAAGTCTCTGAGTTCATTGGAAAATGGAATACTATAGTGAATTGTCTATTCAATTCATCTTTGTTTTCCACGATTTTTCTGAGATACATTGATTAAAAATTGAATCTAAGTCATAATATTATTTTAAGATAATTAAAATAAATAAAAAATATTTTTTATATATAATTTATTATTATTTAAATATTAATAATATCACTAAGTTATATCTAAAGGTATTGTAATACCTTGTTGTTTTATTATAATAATAATTCAAAATATTATAAAATAATAATATTTTAACATTTTAGGATATTTAAAACTATTAGTTGTAATTTAGTTTATTTTTGCTTTCAGATGTGAATTTGTTGGATCTGCAGATTTAAGTGATTAATTATATTCAATCCATGTAACAACCTTAATTAACTATTTAATTATCATAGTTGATAAATATTGATTTAATTAATTATTAAAATAAATTTTATGGAGTCTTTATTATAATATAATTAAAATTGGTAGTTGAAGTAATTAATGGGAGGGATAATGTGGTTTAGGAATTAATGGGGGATAAGGCTGTTGGAGAATTGAAGGAGCGAGTGGGGATTGGAGGGAGGAGGATAAGGGAGATGGAACATAACTTGGGGAAGGATCTTTGGTTTTTGGGAAGGTAAAATTTTTGGAAGAAGGAGGAGGAAGAAAGACTGAAAGAATGTGTTTTAGTGAACAGTTTGGCTTGAGGATTCTCATAGGGACACAACTGTTGCTGGGAATTTTTGGCTCGGGGGTTAAGAAACCGCAAGGATTCCTGGAGCTAGGGAGCTGGAGAGGCTGTTCCTAGTTGGCTGGGAGGTTAATAGTCAGTTTGGGCAGGATCAACATCATCAACTAGGAAAGCGCTAAATCAACTAAGCTTTAGGTTGAGGTAAATACCTTATGCATTTTTTGCTATCATTATATTGTTGTTAATTATTATGTTGTTAGTATATTGTTGTTTCTATGTTGTTAATTATTATGTTGTCAGTATGTTGTCATTGCTATGATGTTAATTATTATGCTGTTAGTATGTTGTTGTTGCTAAACTGCCAATTATTATGTTGGTAGCAGAATATCAAGAAAGGAAATTCTAAACTAAGTAGCAGTAATTAAAGAAGTAGATTAGAAAGTATTTATGTATTTATTTATTTTTATGAGGCTCTATAATGCAGGCCTTACAAATGGTATTAGAGCCTGGTTTCAAAGATGAAACCTTGGGCTTGAACAATCACTTAGTTGTGCAAACCAATTCCTAGGATAGCATGTAGCATACAACCTAAACCTTGGACATGTTCATGCAACTACCCTTTGTTTACAACCCTTAATTAAACCAAAAATAACCTAGAAAGGACCCTGGAACCCTAAGGAAACTACCCAAAAAAATATTGGACAAGAGGGTGAGTGCACCAGGGAAAAAACCATGCCACACCTCTTCCAGTCTTATGTCCATATGTTTCTTGTTCCACTGTTCCAACCTATATACTTGAAAACATCCTCCCCTGCAAAATAACCAGAGGAAATAATTATAAGACTTACATCCTAGAAAGCTCTTAGAAATATATATATATATATATATATATATATATATATATATATATATATATATATATATATATATATATATATATATATATATATATATATATATATATATATATATCAGATAGTAAAACAATAAACAAAAATAAACATATGTATAGCTCAACACACAAAAACATAAATAAATATACATATATATAAATAAGAAATATATTGAAAATATCTAGAATAAGATAAAAAAAATAAAAAAAGGACTCTTATTATCCAAACTCCAAGTCATATTTGAGTCTAATTCCAAGTGTGAAGCCCGCAAAGAGATCCCACAGGGACACCCATGGGGTTGTTTGTCTTAATTCCAAGCTCACACCAAATATTACACAAGTGTTTGAACACCAAAGCACTTGAGTTGAGTCCAAGTATCAAACACCCGAGAGTTCATGAGAAGGGAAAAATGTGCACAACGCTTTACAAGGCAACGCACCTTTCCAAGACAATGACCATGAGGAAGGAGGATCCCATGAGGGGATTTTTATTTCCTCAACGCGTCTATGCGCTAAGCATCAAACAATGATCCGAGCATATGACCAAAGCCTGACACCAAGCTATGTTCGAGCTTAGCACCACAAGACAGTCGAGACCAAGTGCCAACACAAGACAACCGAGACTGAGCGCCAGGCATCAAGTCACATGGAGGAGGAGCTCAAGAGGGGGCCCAAAAGGGGCACACTATGCCGAGATCGAGCGCCAAGCATCGATTCCCATGGAGGAGGAGCTCATGAGGGGGCCCAAAAGGGAGTCACTAGCACCTTACACAAGCTAAGAACCAAGTGCCAAACCGAGGAGAGCTCAGGGGTAACCAAGTGCACTATGAGCCTAAAGGAGCCCGCCATGGAGGAAGGAGACCGTTGGTTCCTCCAACGCCCAACCAAGCATCGAGAGTCAAGTCACGAGGAGTAGCACTCATAGAAAGGTGCCAAAGAAACAACCCACACGCTCATTTCTTGTGCACCCATGCTCAAACCAAATGCCCAACACCAAGCTCACGAGACCACACAAACTCTGCGCTCGCCGACATGCCAAGCAATTGCAAAGGGAAGAGGCTGTTGGGAAGAAACGTTATGGGATGTGTGAGTGAGTGTGTTGGGGGTAGGGTTTAGGTACTGAGAGCAGGGACAGGGCACATGGGCCTGATGCGAGAACCCACGATGCCCAACTTTAATTATTTTAAATTCTTTTAAAATTTTAATTATTTTAAATTACTTTAAATTATTTTAATTCTTTTAAATTCTATTAAATTTTAATTATTTTAATTATAAAACTCAAACTATTGTTATAATGTATGGTTTAAAAAAAAATGAAAAAATAAATTAAAGTGATTAATTAATTAATGTATGGCTTATTAATTAAAGTGATTAATTAACATTACCTTAAATTAATATAATTCTATTAAGGGTAATGTGATTAATTTTTAGTTAATCAATTATAAGGCATTATTAAATAAAAGAGGGTTTAATTAATTATAAGGTATATAAGGATATCAGGGTTAGAAGATGGGTTATAATGCATGTTAAGGAAATACCCAAGGGTAAGTGGTGAAGTACCCCACAGTGCCATCCTAGTTAGCGAGGCAAGAGAGTTAGCAATATACTTAGACGATGATACTAAGCTTAGATGATTTAAGCCTGACCTAAGCCACTTACCCTAAAGAGAGTAACGTCTGTTTACAGACAAGTAAAAAAAAAAAACTTACGCCTAACCCTATGTTTATAAGTATAAGTTGAGCGAATGTGGATTGCCTTAAAACTCTTCCCTAATAAGCATTTGGTTTGATGCAGATTCAGTTATTCAAGGCGGTTAGGACTCGAGGAAATTGAGGCCGAGGGGCATCATCACAAGGACTGCCAACGCTAGCGCTGCCACTACCATCGCCTGAATTAGCTCTCATTTTTGCGCTCTTTGGAGGCTATTAATGAGACATTAAAGGGGCGTCAGTCAATAGATGTTGAAGTGGAACCACCACCATCTGGAGTGGGTAACCCTGAAGCGTCGAGGGAATCAAAGGGAGGGCCTCCACTCGGGGACATCACTAGAGAACTAGAGAAGATCAAACTCCCAGAGTTTGCCGAGGGTTGTGCAAGTGAACGTGCAGAGGCATGGTTGGAAGGAATGAAATGATGTTTCTACTTAAGAGACTATGCTTCCACATCAAAAAAAAAATATCAATATTTTAGTTGAGGTTCAGTGCCTTGAACTGGTGGGGTAACTTGGAGAGGCAGTTGCATCTTACCCCAGGCACCGTCTCATGGGAACTTTTTGATGATAGGTTTCGGAGGAAATATTTGCTGGCATACTACGAGGAACAATAGATGGGATCATTTCATGCTCTAGTTCAGGGAAACAAGACTGTGGAAGAGTACGAGATCAGGTTCATGAAGTTGGTAAAATATTTCTCGTACATGGATACCGATCAAAGATAGGCATAACGTTTTGTGTATGTGTTAACCCTAAGATAAGGGCCATGGTATGGATGTGGAAACCATCCTCAATAACTGAAGCAGTTGAAAATGCACGTTATGCAGAGGAGCATATGAGCTTAAATGGAGGTATGAGATCAACCTTTCCACAACATCCTGGATTCGTGGGGAAGGCCCCTAGGACCTTCTCCAGGGGAGGGAGATCTAGGCCACCTCCTTATGGAAATAGATTCGCATCTAGGGCAGTTGTTACAGGTATCTCAATGGCAGTGAGTGCAACATCCCACTCATCACCAACAACGCAAGCAGGTCCATGACCTTCTCAGGGAGAAAAAATTAGGGACAGGGGCTCCAGGGGAAGGAACTCATTTTAGAGACCGTCACATGGAAGTGCATAGGTTCCATCTTGTGTTATGTGTTGGGGGTGTGGAGGACCCCATTACTAGCGTGATTGCCCAAAGTTGCAAGCAGGATTTGTGCATAAAGAAGGAAAGGCCCCGATGGGAAGAGCGAGTAGTAGCCACTAGATTTATGCAATGATTAATAATTTCCCAGAAGAACATCAATCCACGGTGGCGGAGTCGTCAGGTACGCTAAATCATGTCAATGTTAAAATTTTATTTGATTCTGGTGATACAGATAGTTTCATTTCACCTTGTGCATTAGAAAAGTGTGGGTTGGCAGCCTACGAGCATGATGACTTTAAACAAGTCGAGATGGCTTCGGGGGGGAATAAGCAGTAGGACCTAGCGATGATAATTGTCTAGTAGATTTGTGAGTGTGTACTACTAGGTTGAAGGTATACGTCACTTCTCTGGGGATGTATGATCTAATCATTTGAATGGATTGGTTAGAATCCCATCAAGCTATGGTAGATTGTTTCGCAAAAAGGGTGATTTGTGTTGACGATGAAGGAAGGTCATTAGATATCCACGGTGTACGAAGGAAGGTGTCTCTACACTTTATCTCGACCATGAAGGTTAAACGTTGCACGAGGAAAGGTTGTCGACTACATGTAGTGGAAGCAGTCAATGAAAGGAAAGGACCCTCCTAGGATCAATACCCAGTATTTTTGGAGTTTAAGGATGTTTTTCCGAAAGAGTTTCCAGGGTTACCTCCAGAGAGGGAGCTTGATTTTACCATTGAGTTAAGCCATGGTGCAGAGCCAATTTCCAAAACTCCATATAGGATGACAGCGCCAAAACTTTGTGAATTGCATATGTAGTTGAAAGAACTACTCAACTTAGGGTAAATAAGTCATAGTGTCTCACCTTGGGGTGCACTAGTAATTTTTGTGAAGAAAAAGGATGGTTCCTTACGACTGTGTATAGATTACAGGGACTTGAACCATACTATAGTGAAAAATAGGTACCCAATGTCACAGATAGATGATCTCTTTGATCAGATGAAAGGAGCAACGGTGTTCTCAAAAATTGATTTGCGATCAAGGTATCACTAGTTAAGGATTAAGGAAGGAGATATTCCTAAAATTTCATTCCAAACTCGGTTTGTGTATTATGAATTCGTTGTAGTACCTTTTGGTTTGACCAATGCGCCAACAATATTCATGAGCCTCATGAATGGTGTATTATGAAAGTACTTAGATCACTTTGTACAGGTCTTTCTGGATGATATCCTCATCTATTACAAGAACAAAAGAGAACATGAGGAACACTTGTGAGTGGTGTTGTCATGCCTTAGAGAGAACAAATTGTATGGAAAGTTGTTGAAGTGTTCTTTCTTCCAAAAATAAATCCACTATTTAGGTCATATCATTTCTGGTGAAGGAATCTATGTGGACCCATGAAAGGTAAAGGTCATTATGGAATGGCCAGTGCCGAAAAATGCTCATGAGGTAAGAAGCTTCATGGGGCTAGCGGGTTATTATCGGATATTTGTAGAAGGGTTCTCTAAAATAGAGAAACCCATCACGACTTTGTAGTGGAAGGGGGTCAGGTATGAATGGACAGAAGAATACGATAGTGCATTCATCGAGTTTAAGAGGTTACTAACTAGTGCACCAATTCTACGAGTGTCGAATATGGAAAAAGACTTCATAGTCTGCATGGATGCCTCGAAGAAAGGGTTGGGAGTCGTGTTAATGCAGGATGGAGGAGTGATAGTGTATGTGTCAAGGAAGTTGAAGCAACATGAGGAGATTTACGCTACTCATGATTTAGAGTTGGCATATGTAACACTAGCTATGAAACTTTTGAGGCACTATCTAGTGGGGCAAAACTTTGAGCTCAAAACGGACCATTAAAGTTTAAAACATCTCTTCACTCAAAGGGATCTCAATGTCAGGAAGGGTGATGGAGTGAGTTTATGAGTGAGTACGAATTTGGAATTTTGTACATCAAGGGAAAGGAAAATGTGGTCGTGGATGCCTTGAGTAGGATACCACGTGTCTTCTCCTTGGTACCCTTAAAATTCAATCTTAGGGAACATGTGTTGGGGCAACTTCTTGGAGATAGTTGGTATTTAAAGGTTACTTCAACCCTCCAGAGTGGAAGGCAATTAGATCCAAAGTATGAAGGATATATCCTAGAAGCAGATGGACTATTAAGATATCAAGGAAGGATGTGCATCCCCAAAGGTGGGGATATTCGAAGCATCATACTCAAGGAAGCCCATATACCACTTTATTGTGTGCATCCGGGTGTGAAGAAAATGTACACAAAGATGAAGAACATTTTCTTTTGGGTAGGCATGAAGCATGATGTAGTCCATTTCATTGCCAAGTGCCTAGAGTGTCAAAAAGTCAAATCTGACCACCACCACCTGACAGGTCTCCTACAACTGCATGATGTCCCTATGTCCAAATGGGAAGTCATTTATATGGATTTTGTTGTGGGATTTCCGCTCACATCGCATAGACACAATGTCATTCTTGTGATAGTTGATAAGTTGATCAATAATGATCATTTTATTCTGGTTAGAGACACTTACGATGCCACTAATGTGGCATGCATGTTTGTAAGTGAGGTCATTCGTTTGCATGGGTTACCCAAGAAGATCATTTCATATAGGGACTCCAGATTCACTTCTAGGTTTTGGACAAGTTTGCAGTCAGCATTGGGGACTCAGTTGAACTTAAGAACAACTTATCATCCTAAAATAGATGGGAAAACTGAGAGAGTAAATCAGGTTATGAAAGACATGCTTAGGATGTATGTTATGGATAATCAAACCCATTGGGAGAAGTACCTACCTTTGGTAGAGTTCGCCTACAATAACAATTTTCATAGCTCCATTGGAATGCCACCCTATGAAGATTTGTATGGAAGGCCATGTAAAACACCATTGAGTTGGGAAAGGTTAGAATACCGAGTGACAGTTGGGCTTGAATTGATTCAAGAGATGGAGGAACAGGTGATTCAGATTAGGCAAAGACTAAAGGAAGCATAGGATAGACATAAAAGTTATGTTGATGTACATAGGACTGACCGAAGTTACAAAGTGAGAGATCAAGTTTTAATTTGTATTAGGCCTAATAAGAGTACCATTTAGTTCAGGAATGGGACAAAGTTGTCGCCTCGATTTATAGGACCGCTCAAAATCCAAGAGAGAATTGGACCTGTTGCCTATCGTATCGTACTGCCACCCCACATGCATAAAAACTCATAATGTTTTTCATGTATCTATTCTACGTCATTATGTTGCTGATGAATCTCATAGACTAAATTGGAAGGAATTGCAGGTATCGGACGCGGAAACGCTCACGGTAGAACTGTTACGCATATTGGACTATAGGGTCCAACAGCTCTGGAACCATCTGGTAGACCAAGTTAAGGTCCAGTGGGAGAAGTATAGCCCAGGATCTATTACTTGGGAGGACGTCGAGACCTTATGACGAGATCATCCCTCACTTTTTTGACCACCTTGGGAATATGTTTCTCGAAGGTTGGGTGTATGTAATGCCACCTTTTGACTTAGACAACTAGAATTACCTAAGGCCCAATCACCTTTATTTTCTATTCACTGTGAAACTATTAATGATACACTTGAACTTTTAAGACGTATTGATCTATTATGTGAATGTTAATTCTATGAATGTTTAAAGTTATTTGAATGATGATGAATATTATGCAATCTATTATGTGAATGTCAATTCTATGAATGTTTAACGTTATTTGAATGATGATGAATATTATGCAATCTATTATGTGAATGAAAATTCTATGAATGTTTAACGTTATTTGAATGATGATGGACATTATACAATCTATTATGAGAATGCCAATTCTATGAATGTTTAACGTTATTTGAATTACGGGGATATTATGCGATCTATTTCTAACTTGAAAATTTTGACATTTAAAGTTGTTGGTACGTGGATACCGAATTGAGATTATGGTTGAATGCATTTACATGATGATAATGCATAGATATATATGAGTTTGTGTTATAGACTAATTTGCAGGTCAATGGGCTATGAAATAGCTAAAGGATAATGATAATAAAAGTTGATGTCGTGAGCACCGACCGAGAAACAATATGGTATGAATCTTTGTATGTGAAATTATGTTGGTTCGAATGCTTTTCTATGATATATGGACTAGTGCAGGTTTTCAGGTGGTGAGACTGCCTAAAACTGAATATATGATAACAAAATTCCCAGCAACACGGCGCCACTATATGTTCCATGGTAGGGTGTGGACCCTAGTCCTATTAGGAGGGGTGGAGGAATTTCCCACCGTGTATCCTCTGAAACCTAGAGTCATGGGAGGACGGTGTTAGCTCACGCTCCCCTAGATGTGTGATGATGACTATCAGTTGCCTGCTGGGGAAGTTTGGTCAAGAGAGTTGAGACTTCCGCTTACGGGTTCTATTTGGAGTTAGGTCAATATAGTTGACACTCCAAGATATTCCAACAGTGGAAGGATAGGGATGGAAGACATAAGTAAGTTAGGGAGGAAGGATGAATAGAAATAGTTGAGAGTGTGTGGGGATTTCGCCTTATAGTAGAATTTATTGTTTTCCCCCTATTTGAAAAGAAAATATGTATATATGTATATTTCTAATTGCTTAACTGAACTACAATTATCTAAATGAACGTTGTTGTGCTAAATTATTATAATTGAGGGATTTTGCAAACATTTTAATTGGTTTACTATCTTTTATGGAATGAATGGTCTTGTTGATTGGATTGGATGCATACAAGAATTACTATAGGTGTGATAATTATTTTCATTAGTACATGCGCAAGTCTTGTATGTGCTAGCTACACATGCATTCCTTNGGATATTATGCGATCTATTTCTAACTTGAAAATTTTGACATTTAAAGTTGTTGGTACGTGGATACCGAATTGAGATTATGGTTGAATGCATTTACATGATGATAATGCATAGATATATATGAGTTTGTGTTATAGACTAATTTGCAGGTCAATGGGCTATGAAATAGCTAAAGGATAATGATAATAAAAGTTGATGTCGTGAGCACCGACCGAGAAACAATATGGTATGAATCTTTGTATGTGAAATTATGTTGGTTCGAATGCTTTTCTATGATATATGGACTAGTGCAGGTTTTCAGGTGGTGAGACTGCCTAAAACTGAATATATGATAACAAAATTCCCAGCAACACGGCGCCACTATATGTTCCATGGTAGGGTGTGGACCCTAGTCCTATTAGGAGGGGTGGAGGAATTTCCCACCGTGTATCCTCTGAAACCTAGAGTCATGGGAGGACGGTGTTAGCTCACGCTCCCCTAGATGTGTGATGATGACTATCAGTTGCCTGCTGGGGAAGTTTGGTCAAGAGAGTTGAGACTTCCGCTTACGGGTTCTATTTGGAGTTAGGTCAATATAGTTGACACTCCAAGATATTCCAACAGTGGAAGGATAGGGATGGAAGACATAAGTAAGTTAGGGAGGAAGGATGAATAGAAATAGTTGAGAGTGTGTGGGGATTTCGCCTTATAGTAGAATTTATTGTTTTCCCCCTATTTGAAAAGAAAATATGTATATATGTATATTTCTAATTGCTTAACTGAACTACAATTATCTAAATGAACGTTGTTGTGCTAAATTATTATAATTGAGGGATTTTGCAAACATTTTAATTGGTTTACTATCTTTTATGGAATGAATGGTCTTGTTGATTGGATTGGATGCATACAAGAATTACTATAGGTGTGATAATTATTTTCATTAGTACATGCGCAAGTCTTGTATGTGCTAGCTACACATGCATTCCTTGCACATGTACACTAGTATGTATAAGTGTTTTTGTGTTTACTGATGATGTTGTTTATTTGATGTGGAGGTATGAACCATGTGTCATTACCCTTGTATTGTAAATTACTCTAACTTCGGGACGAAATTTCTTGAAGGGTGGGTGTATATAACAACCCTAATTAGCTATTTAATTATCATGGTTGATAAATATTAATTTAATTAATTATTAAAATAAATTTTATGGAGTCTTTATTATAATATTATTAAAATTGGTAGTTGAAGCAATTAATGGGAGGGATAAGGTGGTTGAGGAATTAATGGGGGATAAGGCGGTTGGAGAATTGAAGGAGTGAGTGGGGATTCATGGGAGGAGGATAAGAGAGAGGGGACATAACTTGGGGAAGGATCTTTGGTTTTTGGGAAGGTAAAAATTTGGGAAGAAGGAGGAGGAAGAAAGGATGAAAGAATGAGTTTTAGTGAACAATTTGTCTTGAGGACTCTCATAGGGACATAGTTGTTGCTAGGAATTTTGGGCTCGAGGACCAGGAAATTGCAAGGATTCCTGGAGCTAGGGAGTCATAGAGGTTGTTCCTAGTTGGCTGAGAGGTTAATATTCAGTTTGTGCAGGATCAACATCATCAACTAGGAAATGGCTAAATCAACTAAGCTTCAGGTTGAGGTAAATACCTTATGAATTTTCTGCAATCATTATATTGATGTTATCATTATATTGTTGTTAATTATTATGTTGTTAGTATGTTGTTGTTGCTATCCTGTTAACTATTATGTTGTTGTTCCTATGCTGTTAATTATTATGTTGTTGTTGCTATGTTGTTAATTATTATGTTGTTGTTGCTATGCTGTTAATTATTACGCTGTTAGTATGTTGTTGTTGCTAAACTGTCAATTATTATGTTGGTAGAAGAATATCGAGAAAGGAAATTCTAAACTAAGTAGCAGTGATTAAAGAAGTAGATTATAAAGTATTTATGTATTTATTTATTTTTATGAGGCTCTGTAATCCAGGCCTTACAATCCAAGTGCTCCAAGGATTTTTTGAGCATCCTCAATCAATTTTTGGTAAATGCAATTAAAACAACATAAAATTGTGATTTCTTGCAAATTTATGTGGTCACACAAAAAGGGGAAAAAAGGTCGAACCATTAAACAACTCCAAAGTATTATTATTTCTAATATTTTAAGGTATGATTATATGATATTTAGGTCATTTGGGTTTAGCATGAGTGGTTGTGGGGTGGAGTGTTATCATTTCCACAAAGTTTCTTTGTTAACCTCATAATGAATATGTTGTAACTACTTCTAGTCTTGAAGAATTTAAAGTTTAACCTTAGTACTATCTTCAAAAACCAACATTATAGATCATCATTGATTTATTTAATTAAAACAATGATAATTTATACTCTTGACCAATTATAAAAACAAAATTGATTTAAAATATTTGAAAACAATTTTTTGAATTAATAAAAAATAAGGCGAGATGATATTTATTTTAAATATATTTTTTAAAATTTTAATTATAATTTTTATAAAACATATAAATAGTTTATCTATTAAAATAAAATAAAAAATAATTTATAAAATATTTTTCATAATTTAATTTATGAAATATTTTTATTTTTCATTACTATGTTAAATTTTCAAAACTTAAAAAATCAATAATTATTAAATTAATATATTCATTTTTAAAAATCATCTATCCCTATCAAAATACATTCTCTCACACATATCTCTTTCATATATTGAAGAGATATGTCAATAATACACATAACTACTAATACACATTAGGAAAAACATAATTTTTTGACATATTAAACATTATATAATTATACAGTAACTAATACACATTAGACAAACATAACTTTTTGACATATTAGACATTATATAACTATACAGTGGCTTGAAAAAGAAACTGTTATTTTGGTCTAACGAAGATGTAATATTATATTGAAGAGATATGTCAATAATACACACATAACTACTAATACACATTAAATACACATTAGAACAAACATAACTTTTTGACCTATTAAACATTATATAATTATACAGTAACTACTAATACACATTAGACAAACATAACTTTTTGACATATTAGACATTATATAACTATACAGTGGCTTGAAAAAGAAACTGTTATTTTGGTCTAACGAAGATGTAATATTATATTGAAGAGATATGTCAATAATACACACATAACTACTAATACACATTAAATACACATTAGAACAAACATAACTTTTTGACCTATTAAACATTATATAATTATACAGTAACTACTAATACACATTAGACAAACATAACTTTTTGACATATTAGACATTATATAACTATACAGTGGCTTGAAAAAGAAATTGTTATTTTGGTCTGAACTAAGAAGATGTAATATTTTGAGCATACTATATTTTAGAGACATTAGGACAAACATAACTTTTTGACATATTAGACATTATATCATTATACAGTAACTACTAATACACATTAGACAAACATAACTTTTTTACATATTAGACATTATATAACTATACAGTGGCTTGAAAAAGAAACTGTTATTTTGGTCTGAACTAAGAAGATGTAATATTTTGAGGAGACTATATTTTAGAGTTTTTTTTAGCTTTGTTAAAATTGATATGATATGATGTAACCAATGACTGTAATGCAGTAACCCTTTTAGAGTTTTCTAGCTTTGTTAAAATTGATATGATATGATATGATGTAATCAATAACTATAATGTAACAACTTTAGAGTTTTCCAGCTTTGTTAAAATTGATATGATATGATGTAATCAATAACTATAATGTAACAACTATTTTAGAGTTTTCTAATTTTATTAAAATTGATATAATATGATGTAATCAGTGACTGTAATGCAACAACAAATGATTGAGAGATCTGAACTTTTGATAATTAAAGTTTTCTAACTTTGTTAAAATTGATATGACTTAATCAATGACTGTAATGCAACAACAAATGATTGAGAGATCTGAACTTTTGATAATTTTGTAACAGATCAGTTATATTATCTAATATAAGTTTTTAGTTTTTTTATTTTTATTTTTATTTTTCTTTAGTAAAAAAAAACTACTAATAAATACACATAACTACTAATAAGTACTGATATAAATTTGTCAATAATACACACATAACTACTAATTAAAAGCACGGCATCCGGAATAATAATGAAGTAGATTTGTCAATAATATACACGTATGTACTAATTAAAAACAGTTGGCAATAGTACAAGTAATTGGATAGAACTTAAACGATCTTCGTTACAGCTACATAGGTTAAGAGACGTATTTAGCTCTTTCCGTTGGATTAAACTCATACAGAGAAGTATGTTATGTAAACTGGCCACTGAAACAACTATATTGTCATAAAAAAACTGCTTTGTAGCGATTGTACTGATACGAAAAGAGTGAAGAGGAATAGGTTCAAAGCTGTACATGCTGGATATAATCACAAAGTGGATGGGAAGTATGGTCCTCCTTGGTGTACTGCTGCTCAGGTATAACGCAGAAATTTATGCACTACTGTTGGGACTGTAGCTTATGCTAGGCCACTTGTTTTGCACAGATATGGGAGATACTGGCACTTTGGTTGACTGTTTGATGTCCAAAAATGATCCCCACTGTTCACCTGGAGCTGTTGAGGTAAGCCATTATCGTCTGATTTGCTCGAGCTGAGCAACAACTTCATTCATGTGTGGGCTGTCATCCCTCTCCGACACCAGACATCTGAAGGCCAATTCTGCAGCTGCACTTACCACGACCTTCATCTTTTGATTCATTTCAATCTCCAGCTGCCGATCCACTAGTTCATGCAAAACCCTTTCTTGGATCTTCGTTATCGGCATGTTTGCAAGGTTGATTTCTCTTCTCTTCCTATCTATGTCCACTGCTAATTGGCCAGAGATGATCTCCAGCAAAACAACCCCGAAGCTGTAGACATCAGAATTCTGAGGGAGTTGATAACACTGATGATATTCTGGGTCAACATACCTGGGTGTGCCTTGTGGAGAAGTGGTGACATACGACGCATCTTCATGTATAAGCCTGCAAAGCCCAAAATCTGCTA